>CATIWR010357018.1:0-48969 GCA_949677035.1 Omphalea diandra
TATTGTCCTCTTTTTAACAAAGAGATTTTGTTTTAAGGCTTATAAAATCTTGTGTTAAAATTTTTATCATAATATATATATATATATATATATATATATATATATATATATATATATATATATATATATATATATATGTAATTATTTAATTATTAAATATTTTAATAATTTAAATCAAATTAATTAAATTGATTTACTGATTGAACTAATTTTGGTCTAATTTTAAATTAGTTCATTTTGAGTTCCTTATAATTCAGAGTCAAGTTAGATTTTTTGGACGAATCCAACTTAAAATTTTGAATTGAATCAGAAATTACTATCTCTGATCACCATTCTTAATTTAAGGATTCATGTTTATTTGGTATCTTGTTAAAAAAATCTATTTGGTACTGTAAAAAAATAAAATTGTACATTTTTGATGCGGAGGCATGATAAAAAATTATCTGGGACAATTGAAGCGTCAAAAGTTTAAGAGGAAGAAAACAATTTGTAATTTTATGATTTCTTTTAGTTTGGAGTAGTTTGGATTTTTAACTTAAAAAAGTCATAATTCAGTTGAAAATATTCCACTGATCGAAAGTAATTATCTTTAGCCTTGATGTGCGTCACTTTTCGATTAAATTTCATCGTTTAGATCTTGAAAAATGTGTTTTTTTTTTATATTTTTGATCATTGTTGTTTTAGTTATAACTTTTAATGAAAAATTTCGTTTTAAACATGTTTATTTTCGATTTTCTATTTTAATTTGGACTTTAATTTCGTGTGATTTTTATAATTTTGTCATTTTTGATAAAATTGTATTATTTTGTAATTTCAAAGTTATAAAACCTATTTAAGCATCAATTTCACGATTTGAATGCAAACAATAATAATATTTACTTCAAAACCCTAGTTATTTGTTTTTTGAATTGCTTACACTGAGTCAATTTCAGTATCTTTGTTGAAAATTCCAGAATAATATTACAAATCATGCCTAAAGGAGCTAAGATTTTTTTTAAAAAAAAATTGTTATTTTTGCTGGCAAGATATCATGAATCATTTTGAATTTAGCAAATCTGCACATATGGTGATAATGGGCAGGTTAATCATGGTTGGAAGATGAAATTTGCACGCAATCAGTGTTGGATATCACTTTGTGATCTGATTTTTCCAAAGGGAGATTTTGTTTCATTAATTTCTCCAGCATTAGGTTTTCAAAATATTCTATGCGCTTGAGTGTATTTTGGATATAGTGTCTATAACTATTTAGACCAGTGATTGAAGAATTTGCAAACATATTACATGCCTTTGAAATATGAATGATTTTTTTTAAAAAAAAAATATTAAGATTAGATACTCAATCAGTAATATCTAAATGTAATAGCCATAATGGACGATATGCTAGTAGTGTAATTTCTAAGGCTCTGTTTGTTTTGCAAAAAAATTTTTTAAGAAAATATTTCCTGCAATTTTTTCTGTTTGGTGTATTTAGAAAAATGGTAAATGAAAAATGTTTTTCTAGTTAAAGGGAAAATTAAGTCATTTTTCAGATTTTGACAAACTCATCCAAATGAAAAATAAATCATATAAATACATGTATTTATTATCATTGGTTATTCTTGACAACCGACATCATCAACCAACGGTGATCGCTGGTGATAGTTGAGACTCACAAAAATATTTCATTTTTAATTTATTTTTTCTTATATTTAATAATAAATAGTATAAATATAAAATATTTATGATCTAAATTTTGTTAATAATCTTATAAATCAAAAGAAAATTAATATTTTTCTTAATGTGTTCCAAACACCAAAAAATATGTTATTGAGAAAATATTTTATCAGAAAACATTTTTCTCAGAAAATATTTTCCTTGAACAAGTAATTTTTTGTAAAATAAACGGAGCCTAAACGTAATAACACCAATAATGGATGATAATA
The DNA here is from genome assembly GCA_949677035.1 of Omphalea diandra. Classification (NCBI taxonomy): domain Eukaryota; kingdom Viridiplantae; phylum Streptophyta; class Magnoliopsida; order Malpighiales; family Euphorbiaceae; genus Omphalea; species Omphalea diandra. Next base: position 1,923 of record CATIWR010357018.1, read on the forward strand.
ATTATGCTTCTAATTATCCACTAACTCAGAGGTAATTCCACTTCTTTAAAAAAGTTATAACAATAGCATGATAGATCACTATAAACTGCTAGAAAAAGATACAATGTTGATGTGTGGCTTGATTTGCAAATTTTGTGCTTTTGTCAAGAGGCCTAAGAAAAACAAGCTAGTATATCAACTATTTTAGAGATAGAAATTTTATTTCCCTGAAAATTTGATGGGAAATCTTAACTCTATTAGGGGAAGGTTGAATTTAAATTGGTTCATCCCATCTAAAATTGTAAATTTAAACATGAGACTTAATAAAGATTTCAAGCTTGTAATATTCATATGTAGCAGAAATTTAAACATGAGACTTAATAAAGATTTCAAGTCTTTTATTGTTAGTATATCTCTTTTGAAAATTATATTAAAATTTTTAAGCTATATAATTATTGAAGGATTAAATTTAACTCTCTCTTTTTATTCTTGGACAATTAGTATCATAATATTATAATAAAAAGTAACAACAGAAAATTATTCTAACATTCTTTTTCTTGATTTTATTAAAAAACTTTAAGAGTAAAAAGAGAGATAAAACAATAAAATTGAAATATTCAAAACTTTTAAGATTGTGGATATACTACATATTAAAATTATCATAGTACAAAGAAGCTATTATAATTTACATTCAAAATAAATTCTTGAAATAACTTAAAGTAAACGACAGAAAATTAGAGAAAAATTATAATATTGTTGAATATCTCCAAAATTAACATAATATATAAGCATAAACTTTAAACAAAAGGAAAACAAAGTCTTAAAATTACCCAAAAATTAAAAGGGGTATGTTAGCGCGATGATTTTTTAAAGGAAGAGAGAAAAACATAGAAACAGAAAAATAAAAAGAATAACACAATAAAACAGAACGAGAAACCAAAAAACAAAGAGCTATAAAATATCTAATACATCCTCTGTCATGCTTTGATTTGATTGTGATCCAATTTGTAGCTTTGTTGACTAGAAAGGATTTGAGGCTTGCTATAACAAAAATAAAATTGAATTCCAATTTCATCAATAACCCAAATTACTATTTGCGTTCCACTTTTAATATCAAACAAATTGATCAAGACTCATTTGGTCAAAAGTCAATTAGATTTCTCCTTATTGCAGCAAGAGAAATTAATCCCCATTTCTTCATTTTCCAAATACCTTTTCTACATTGCACTTAAGTCCCAAAGTCTCTCACGTTTCCTCATATTTTCCCATTGCCATTATAGCAAAAATCAATATGATTCTGTACCCTCCCACATGATTATACCATTTATTCTTACAACAATCAATTAAACTTGAAGTCTTTTTCCTTTTCTAAAATTAGATTCATCAATGCAAGTCCCATACTTTAAACATTGATGACTCGACTAGATAATGGGTACCACGAACTTTTGAATGACATAAATTTTCAACTGAAACTTACTGGTTTTGAGGATTTGTCTATGTAAATCAAATCAATTAATATTTTCTAGCAGAATGAAAAAGTTTATACTATACTGAGTATAGATATTACTTTAATGCATGACTTATGTTTATAAAAAAATGATAAATTAGTATTTTATTCCTGAATAATTGTGGACACTTTTAATTTTTGTCTAATTTGTTTACTATACAATTTTAGAAGCTACATCTAGTGTATTAAAAAATTTTCAGTAGAATAATGCGGTGATTATCAAAAAGAGAACCGATAGCACTCTATAAAGAACAAAAACTTTTCTAGGGTTATGTTTTCATGTTTTGAAAATATGTTCTTTCTGAAAATTCCCCAAAATCTGTCTAAAAAAATATTTCAAATATATTTTTGTAATTTTATAAAAAATAAAAACATGCTTTCACTTTAAAAATTCATTTCTTTATGCAATAATTTTTACAAATTCCTATGCCTTTTTATTCTTTCTCCTCCTATTGACTCTCAACCCACAATTCATTATTCACTGTATCGCCAGTATCTTCTAAAATTGCAGTGTTTGTTTTAGATTTGCCAGCAAAATTGAAAGCTGAGGTAGATATCTTATGTCTTTAAACTTTAATTCATTCCTTTGATTGAGAACTAAATTTCTAGAAGTTATATATTGATAATATTTTGTATGACATTATTGAGTTTTGTTAAATTAATGGCAGTTTCAGTTTGTAGGGAATGAGTAATTGGGTAAGTAGCTTGAATTGCATATTATATTCCTAAGAAATTAGTTTCGTAAAGAAAGTTAGGTCAGTCGGCATTTTTTTCTTTGTTGCTTGAAGATTAGGTTTTTCTATGATTTAATATTGATTTGGACAATTGATTGTCCTTACTTAGCTTTATTTTTTTTTTAAATAATATGATAATCAACTGTAGTATTTGCTTCAATATATATATATATGTATATATATATATAAAGTTTAATATTTATAAATACACTTATATTTTTCTTATATTTACGAGGTTTCTCCAAATTTCATTTTTTTATACATTTAGAAAATATCTTTCTCAAATTTCACGTTTCGTTTTGTGTGTTATATAGATCCCAGAACATAAATTTTGGACAGAATATTAACAAATTCCTCACCATCAATAAGATTTTGTCGGTATAATGAATCAAATTCTGATATAGACTCTCTTTTTCTCTTCAGGTTTGACACCTGAAAGTGATGGTTGAGAATCTGGAGTTGAAAGAAGCTGACTTATGAGTGTACTATAATGGAAATAGATGAAGAATAGAGGCACTGTCGAGTCACAGACACGTTAAGACATCTTCCGTTTTTTTTTTTTCATGGTATCATATAACCATATGTTGTCGTAAGAACCACTAGCAGGGGAAAGAGAACGATTATAACCCATAAAGACATCAACTGCTTTTGGTAGAAAGTAAACTATGGACACTTAAATCTCAGGGCATCACCTTTTACTGTTAGAGCAAGCGATAATTTGCCATTTAAGACATCTTTCTATTGAGGTGGAAATCCCACTTGGCAACTGACTTTTCTAACATTTAGTGGGTTAGTATTTTTTTTTTTTTTTTCTTCTTGATCTTCTCGGTTTGTCTTATTTTTTTCTTTTAATTTGGAAAAAGCAATCTCATAACCAGTAGCTTGGTAAAAGTAGTCAGAATATGAACAAATTCGGAGGTCAATTAAATCTGCCCAAATGAAAAATAATTCTAATGTCGTTTCTAAATTAAACACGACAAATGCTTAGGATGTTAAAGAAATTTTGTTCTCTCTCCCTCTCTCACTTTACTCCCACCTTTTCTCTTTTGTTCGTTTTCTAATCAAGCTTTAGAAGGGTATTGTTAAAGTAGGCTCGTTTTTTTTTTTTTAATTTCTATTATTTGTTAATAAAGTTTATATCTATTCATTTATTGAATTTTTTCTAGTTTATATCTACTCATTTATTGAATTTTTTCTAGTTTATCACCTCAAATCTTGAGATGATATCTATATTTACTCTCTTTTTTTTTTAGTTTATTTAAATTTATTTCTTCAAATATTAATTATGGTTTTATATTTCCATATTGTTATGGATTTGATCCCTTCATAGAGTAGGATGAGAATTTGCTCTCTTCTTAAGCATTAATTTCAATTTTATTAATATATACAGACATAATTTAGTGATTAAATAAATAAAATCTAAAAGTTTAAATTCTTCATCCCCTAGGAATTTTTTTTCCCCCTTTTCATTGCATGAAAATGGGTGAGCCTACACTAGTTATAAAGAATTATAAGCCCAAAACGTAAAGCTTTAGCCCAACTGCAAAAACATTTAGCAACATTTTTGTTCAAAATGATGGCTTCCAAATATCAATATATATATAATTAATTTTTATATTGAAATTAAATGAATATTTATTTTATTAAATAATTATATTTGTGATATATTATCTTTGATAATATAATTCTATTTTGCGATTCAGCCAGTAATTAATTAATTCATTTATAAAATATAAATACAAAATTTATTAAAAATATAAAAAATATACAGTAAAAAATAAAATTTATATATTATCTAGTTTAAAAATAAATATTTTTTATTTACATACATGTTTATAATGAATATTATAATTATAAGTATATTTCAAATATTATAAGCCAATAAGTAATTAGTTTATTCATCAATAAAAACAAAAATTTATTAAAAGAATATGTAGATAGATAATTAAAAATTAGTGCTAAAAACAATTTTTACATATTATATATTTTAAAAATAAATATTTATATATTTAAACATATTTTTAAAATAAATATTTTAATTTTTATATTGATAAATATATTTTAAATAATATATTAATTATAATTGCTTATAGACTAGTTTTTATTACTAATTACTACCATCTTCCTGAAGTAGGGGACCTCACATCAAATATATATCTATTTCTTATCCTTTTATAAGTAATTCTGTAGTCCATCATGAGATGTTTACTGCAAATTATATCATGGCTTAGATCTATATTATTTAATGGACGTAGATATGTATATACATTTAGTTTTTAACTAAATATACGTTGGTATTAAATATACGTTGGTATTGAAATATATGTACATTAATATTAAAGTTGAAGTATATGTATATTAATCTTTAATTTTATGTACAATAATACATTTAAGTTGATAATGTAACATGAATCTAGATTTATGATATACGAATTGAATGCTTGTAGTCGTGAAATTAGCAGCACTTAAACGAATGTTTCCTTGCAATGAAAGCAGTTATGTCTAGGTTTAGCATTGATTCAAGGTAAATCGAACTTAATTAAAAAATTGATTTAAAAATAATAAAAAACAATTGAAAATGTTCGAACCAAATAAAACATGAACCATGCTAAATCAAACTTAACCGAATAATTGAGATAGATGTATATACATAACATATTATATTATACACATAATTAAAAGATAATATAATTATACTATAAGATATTACATGACTTAAAATTTATATTCAAACTTTAAACATATATATATGTGTAACTCATGCATGTATATAAATTATTTAAAATATTTTCAATATAAGATATATACCTTATATATAAATTATATATCCTTAAATAATTAACACAAAAAAATAAAAATAATTAAATATTATTTAATATGAATTTTTTGATAATTAATTATAAAAATTATTTATCAATCAATTTTATATATTTATAATTTATAATTATATAATAAATATAAATAAATAAATAATTTCATAAAATAAAAAATCTAAATTCATACTAAATCAAATCAAAACTCAAAATTATCCAAACCAAAGCTGCAATTTTTAATACTTGTAAATAACCATCAAAACCAGACTCAGTCACCCCTAGCTGTGTCAAACGATCCTATTACTAAAGAAGTAAAGAAAAATGTATTCTTCCAATCTGCTACTTAGTTGACGGCTGAAGAACACATGATTAAGAGTATCAGTTTGAGAGGTTAAGCAAATTTTGTTCAAAAGAAGATTCCATGTAAAGCATGAACAATATTAACAAAAGAAAAAAAAAAATCAGACCATCTTCAAAATTTATTTGCTCAAATGAACGACCTTCCTTTTGGTGAATAAGATTTAAGTCACAACACAGAATAAAAATTAAAATGCAGCAAACAAATCAAGGATTGCAAAGCTCAAGAAACAGGAAGACCCACAAGATTACAAGCGTTGACACTATACATGATTTTCTATGTTACAGAATGTGCACGTGTATAAATATGAGTGATTAACACATGTTCAAATTCTAAAACCCAGGCCAGGCCACCTCTTCGTCGACTCTTTCTTTGTCCTCTTTGAGTTGTTGTCCATGAGATTTTCCAGTGATTTTGCCTTTTTGTTACGAGCCCTACCTGCTTCTTTTAGAAGCTCAGCTAGCCTATTCTTCTCTTCTTCGAAATCAGGATTTGCAATCCCAAGCTTTTCCTCTCTTAATTTAAGAACATATTCTAAGATTTCAATTGCATCATCAACCCTGTAATGAAACAGAATTCAACATCAGCACATCACCAGCTTTATGCAGCCTAAGGTCACTAAATAATTAACTACTCAATTTGGAATTGTCAACTCAAGAATGTATTAAGAAATTCTGACAAAACAAAGCACCCAAAAAATGACTTAATGATTTCAAGATTCATTCATAACACTCTGTTATAAGCAAGGAGAAACAAGAAAGTGGATAACCTTGAGAATTAACCAAACCTCGAGCACTCAAACTCCACTATAAAATTTCTCATCTAATCAGAACACAGGAAACAGTTAAAGGACAAACATGAAAAAAATTTAAGGATCCGAGAAAACACATCAATGCAAGAACGCCAAACCAGAGCTAGAATTGAAGTAATAACATAAACTGCATAGCGCACAAGATAAAGAAATCTTCCAAAAATAACTCTTCTCCAAAATGAAAGAAAAGAAAGTCTTTCACGTGGATAATTCAGTCATAACAGCTATAAGCTAGCAGTTCAAGTAAAAGTAGACCTGTGTAAAGATATATTACCTTCCCATAGCATCATAGGTTGCTGCAAGATTGCTATATACTCCAAGGGTATCTTGATTACAGGGGCCACACTCCTGCTCCAAAATTGCTCTTGCTTCTTCGAACAACTCAGCAGCCTTATCTATCTTGAACAGCTGTACACAAGCCAATCCCATCTGGTTCAGGACAACACCAAAGAAGGCTGACTTCCTCTCCCCACTTGCTCTAAGCTTTGCTACAGCACTCTCAAAAGAGTTCCTTGCATCTTCATATCTGCCAATCATGTAAAACATCACTCCCATTCGTGCTTCTATTCCAGCTATAGTGCTATGCTGTCCTGGTTTATCTCCCAGCAACTTCATTGCTTTTTGCAGGAGCTTCAATGCTTCCTCAGGCTCATCTACAGACTCATAAATGGCAGAAATCTCAGTCAACCCACCAGCAATCTCCTCTGCTGTGATTCCAGGCACAGGTTTGGCATATATCCTCAGAGCATTTTCACAATACGACTTTGATTCTCTGAGTTTCCCTGTCCTGTTATATAGGTCTGCAAGGCGTACAAATACAGAAGCAACTGAAGGGTGGTTGTCCCCCTTTGATGATTTGAAGACAGTGAGAGCCTTTTGGTATGAGAATATGGCCTCATCAAAGCGGCAAAGAGACATGTAAATGTTTCCAATGCTGACATCAATAGCAGCAACTTCATTTTCTTGTCCATTTGCAATCATTGCCATGCTAGCAAGAACAAGATGCTCAAGAGCTGATTCGTAATCTCCCTTTGCCTCACATATGAGGGCCATCAGTCGCCGGTCAGCTGCCTCTTCAATAGATGCTGGTTCACTATGCGCACAATGAATTTCAAGAGTTTTCTTGCACAATTCTTCTGCTTTATCAAAGTTCATGGCTTGTACATTGGCCTCAGCTAAATACCTGGTTTTCAAATTAATTTACTTAAAACTTGAGTTAATAAAAATGGCAAATAAGTACACTAAGTGTCATGCGGATGGCTTGAGACTGAAATACGAAGGGAAAACGGCATTTCAAATATCTGAAGGGAATTGGTAAATTCATTAAATTTTTCCAGCACCATCTGTTCAACAATTCTTCTTTAGGTTGCTAAGCTAAACACTCAAGAGATCCCCCAACCTGATTCTTATTATTCCTCCAACTGCATTCTCCTTTAGATCAACAGAGAAATGAATGATAATTTTGTGTCTCACTGTTCGTATAAACAAGAACCTCTTATTCCAAACTTCTTAGTTGGTACGTAAAACTGGATTAGCAGTCCAAATCATGTGCCCACTTGCACGTTTATGTACTCACATTTGTCTATACACATAATATTATGGGAATGGATCGGACAGACATGAAGATCAATAACACATTCAAACTTAGGATCTTAAGGTTTAATCAAATTCATAGATGCCAAGCTGTTGAATTTCAGACTCCCATATCACTAAGCCGAATGTCACACAAATCAATATTCTAATAAAACAAAAGCAAGGAGGACAGACTTCCAGATAGAAACCTTTCCAAATTTAGCTTGAAGCAGCAAAATATAAACTAAATATCTACCTAAAGCAACTCAGATTATAGTAAATAACAAAAGCCAAAATAGAAAAGTAAAAAAAAAAAAAGGGCAACTTTTCCAGAATTCCAGCAAGGAAAGTTTCCTAATCTAGCTTAAATCAGCAAACTAAATAATCAATTACCCAACATCTTGATGACAACATAAACAAACAAAACGGCGACGTATATAACACAAAAATTCAATTGTTTCCTAATAAAACGATCAGCAGTCCTACAATAATTAAAAAAAACAAAAGAAAAATTCTAAAAACAGCAACTTTACCCCAATTTCAGATAAAAAAAAAAACCTCCTAATTTAGCTTCAAGCAGCAAAATGTAATTTTTTTTCTTTTTTTTGAGAAAAGCAGCAAAATGTAAGCTAAATATCAAAGGAAAAGATAAAAAATATTTAAATATGTTAATAACAAAATAACGATAAACGATACACACATATATAAATATACACATTACACAGACCTGCAAGTCTCTCCAACTCTAGGATCAGTCCCTCCTAACGCCTCGATCTGAATCTTAAGCCCTTCTTCATAAGCCGCAATCGACTTATCCACCTGCCCAAGCATGGAATACGTATCCCCCAACTGCATATACCCAGAAAACGCAGCAAGCGAGTGATCCATTCCTCGGCTTAAATCCGGGACCGCAATGGCTTTCTCAAGGGCCGGCACAGCCTCATCGAAGCGCCCTAGACTGCAATAGATAGCAGCCAGAACGTGTAGGCTCATGACCAAGTCCAAACTAGGCTCCTCCTCGGCCGCGCATTGCTCGAAGGACTTGGAAGCGCGGATTGCATAATCTAACGCCTTGGAGGGGCCGTCGCCAGAGGCGATGGTGTCGCGCGCGAGTTTTAGGAGGAAGGGGCCGAGATCCGGATTGTCGAGGGAGGCGTCGGCGGCGAGGAGCGGGTCGGGTGGGGGTTTCTTGGCGGAGCGAGTAGGGGAGGGTTTGGATCGGGAAGGAGAGGGAGGTTTTTTGTTAGGGGTACGGGGAATGGCGGGTTCGGGTCGGGTGTCAGGGACGGTGATACGGAGAGGGGGCGCTTCGGGGGGCGTCTTGACGGAGACCAGACCAGGCATGATTGGATGGACTTTCGGGTTTGGGTTTGGGTTTTGGTTTTGGAGAGTGAATAGAGAGAGGATAGTGAGGAATGATAATAATAATAATAAGAAATAAAAGAAAGGTGAAGAGTGGTGGGGACAGGCTACCAATGAAGGAAATGACAGGAAGATGGGGGGATTGGATCCTTTCTTTCTTCTGCTGTCTGTGTTTTCTGGTCTCTGGTAATGGTATGGATGGCAAATTAACAGTGAGTGCGTGTGGATCAGGGTCTTCTTTCCTACTATTTTGCTTTATTTGGATTGTCTGGTTCTAAACGGCAGCGTCTCATTTACTCTCCCGCAAAAGAAACTGGATCAGTTCAATTTGCCACTAATTGCATCAACAGAAGTCCTCGTATATTTTCTTTAAGGTATTAAGTTATGATTAACCACTAATCGCATCAACAGAAGTCCTCATATATTTTCTTTAAGGTATCAAGTTATGATTAATGAACTTTACATTTACGATATTTAATAATACCATGAAATAAATATAACATTTGATAATTATTTTTTATTTTATTGATTGCAAATGTGAGAATAACTAATTTTTATCTAATTTAATAATAGATTATTAATTATGATATTATAATAATAATATAAATGATAACATTGTATTCACTCTTATAATTGAATACATCAAAAGAAATTCTCGGTATTATCTTTAAAGTATAAACTTATGATTATGTTCATTATATAAAAATTTAAATTATATTGTATGATTTTTGCAATAATTTTATTGTTATAAAATTATTTTAAAATAACAAATATTTACACATAAAAATAAAATTTTAAACTATATTAATTATAATATTATAATATAATAATTTACTGCATATAATTGTACTTTACAAAATATAAAAGGCAAAATCCAAATTTTTCTTTTACATCACACTATTACCATAAGCACAAAAATATTGAGCCTATTTAGTTAACATGATATATGTATACATAATTGCGCAATAAAAATTTTAAAATTTAATTATATGTCTGTCTAGGATGAATTTTCTTTATATATATATACATATATATTAAAAGCAAATATGATACCTATATATGGTAAAGAATATGCTCCTGAAATAGGAGTGAAACCAATAATATGGATTCATTGATTAATTGACCCACCATGCAAATTAATGGACTAATGAAAGTTGTGATGTAATTTAATCAAAAAAAATTTTAGTTTAGTAGTTTATTGAGTTTGTATTTGATTATATTCCATTACGGTGTAACAAACATTACCTTATAGTATCAAGGTACGAGATTGCAGTTTGGTATCATAAGTTTCTTATAGTTAACCAATATATATCATCCTTGTTTAGTCTATGTCAATAAAAAAAAAAAAAAAAAAAAAGGTAGATTTGCAGAAGCAGATATAGAATGGAACGTCTTAACATTAGTTAGATTGTGAAGGACAAATGACTACAGAAGACAGTTTCTCATTTATTCATATTATTTATTTATTTATTTATCCCCATAAATAAAATACAAGCTCATACTCTATGCCTTATAACTGAGCTAGTTCGTTGCATGGCCAGTGACACCTTACAGAAAGGGCAATAGTTTTATTCCAATAATTAAGCCCTTATATGCTTGGGCAAGTAGATATAAGGCTTAGCGGTTGCCACTACCAGGTTTCTTTGGTTCATTTTTGTGATTAGGCCCCGGACCGTCATAGTCCAACTTAATATCAATCTCTATCAGTTTTCTCATCATCGTTTTCTTCTTCATTTTAGCAATGGCCTGCAAAATAACCACCCCATATGTATAATTAGTCTGGTGAATTAGGACACCTTAAAAAGGGCGCAGTTAACATTAATTTATTACCCCAAATATAGTTACCTCATCGCTTTCTGGACTTGCATGATTCATACCTTGTGCAACTCCTAAAACTTTACCTACCAGAGAATAAAAGGGAAACGTTAATGAATAGCTTGCAAGCAATTCGACATGCATGCGTGTGAAATATGCAGAAATGGTTAACCTATGGAAAAATCAACGAAGAGGAAAAGGAGGAGAATGAGCGCTATGGCTTTAGTGTGAGAACCGGCCATGGGAACTTATTGATGATAGTTGAGTGAAAGGAGGGGATCTGTTGGATTTATATTGGATAAAAAGGAGGACAGAGGTGATGGATGCAACCTGTACTTAAAAGCTTCGTGGAAATCCAATTCCCATTAGCAAACACAAGAAAAAAAAGTCAACTGGCACTTATATCTGTCACCTTCTCTTCTCTTCTGTCCTCCCAAAGCTATTGTTAGGCAGTAATCAATAATATTCCTTGCATGGCTCAAAGCTGTGCCAGTATGTATTCATATTGCCATTCTTAATCCAGACAAAATATCACAGTGAAATCTCCAATCAAAATATACTTTAATATTATATATTATATTAAAATCACACACACACACACACACACACACACACACACACACACACATATATATATATATATATATATATATATATATATATATATATTAGTGAATTTATTATATAAATGAATTATTTGTAATGATAAATAGAAACTATTTAATAAATAAATATTTTTAAACAAAAAGAATTTATCCATATATAATAGTTGTAAAACATAAAACAAATATTTTAATTATTCAAAAAAGAGTGAATATCATTTTATTGCAGTTAAAGAGTATATGTTATACACAAATTAAAACAATATTAATTCAATAACAATATAATAATTTTTTAATAAATCACTTTCAATTTATAATAATAATTATTTTAAAAAACTTATGAAGTTGTACTATGAAAAGATAATTGAAGTGAAATTTGAAATCATAATAAATTTATTAAAAAATAAAATAAAGATAGTCATTGTATATATTATAATGATAATTTTGTAAACATTATTTTAAAATTATAAAAAATAACATAAAACAGTAAAAAAAATTAAAGAAAAAATCCAATATCGATTGAGTTTTTATTGAATTTAATCTATTTCAAAATTTAAATTTGATCTAAATTGATAAAAAATTCGATTCTCAAATTTTTTTTATTTGACTAACCGACTGAGCCGGTCTAAAAACCATAATCTTTGGTTATATTGACTTAAGTTTCTCTACTCTCCCCACTCCATATAATATCAATTGAACCCCATTATTCCTTAGCCTTTAATTTAATTCACTGTATAGCTGAGTGGTGTCTGTATCAATATCATGACCTATTGGCACAAACTTTATGTCCTGTTAATTTCATATCTTCAATATTTAATGCTTTAATGTATGGCGCTCTTCATCTTCAAACAGAGTTTTCATACTTAATCCATCAGGATGGAAGAAAATAACAAAGGATCCTATAAATGAAATCATTACATGATGAATTAGAAGGCTAGATTAGGTGAGCCAATAGTAGAAGGGCACTCCTAGAATAGACAACACAGGGATCCCAACATTCAACTTATGCAATAATGCAATTAAGCATAGATTATATGTAATTAACTTCCTTTTACTAAATAATGGCATTAATGTTTCTTTGTCAGGGTGTATTCAAACAACTGAATTACCATTATAAACATTAATTCTACATTTCCCCACTATGAGAGGCTGTCAGCAAGCTGCTTTGTAGATCTAGCACTATCATCACCATTGGGACCTCAAAGTGAACTAATTTGACATAGTTTCCCTTTGTATCCCAACAGTGCACATGACATCTTGCATTATAAATAGTCTCCTGTATTACAGGAAAACTTTAGGTAGATCACGTTTTTACATTTTAGACAGGTTTTTGCATTTTGAAAACTCTGTATTATTTCTCATGTTATTTCACTTTATAAAATATCGTTTTTTTTCATGGGATGTCTTCTATTTCTCTATTTCTTTACGTTTGCGTTTGTTGTGCTATATAGATAGGCTTTAAAGAGAATTAAATATACACAGTCTTTCTCTTGTATTATGAATAATTTATTTCAATTGTTTGAACCTATGATCTTTAAATTATAATTGAACAATTTCATAGTTGTACTTCTTATTTTTTCCATAAAAATATGATTTTCATTAATAAAGGAGAAGATTACATAGGATTAACATATATGATGAAACATAAATCAGGTCAAAATAAAAATAAGAAATATCAAAATTAATCTTTGAAAAACTCATCTTAACACAAATTTTTAGTCTATGAACTTAAATGTGCAGAATATTACGCACAAATCGAACTCATTCTCTGAGAGAGGAGCTAACCTATACACTAGTGCTAATCAAGTTTAGACTTGGGATTCTGTTAATAGAGAATTTTTCTCCACCTAAATAACTTCAATTAAACTCAAATGATAAAAATATTAATAAGAGCAAATCTGCCTTCGTTTTCATCTTTTAGAAAGATCAAGTAAAAGAACCTTATTATAGGAGGAGCAACAACCTCAACAAATGATTATAACAATACTGAAAAATATAATATCGAAGAATACAATAATCTTAACGTGATTTAGCGCCTACTCTATAAAATTATTCACTAATTAAACTCAATAAATATAACCACTAATTCATTATCCTCATCCTCACGAATTTTTAAATCAAATATACCCATAATTTTATCAACTGTACTCCTAAATTGCGGCGCACCCTCACGATTACAAAACCCACCACTTAAACATTATTTCACCACAATCCATCAATTCGAGCAACGCTGCCTTTCCATACCAAACTTCTTCTGTTTAGTACGCCTTTGACAATGATCCCGATTCTCCTTTTATAATTGGAAAAAAGTCAACCAATGTTGTTATACAAGCCCAAATAGGATTTAGATAAACCAATGTTATATATATGAATTTAGATTAATAAACCTCTACTTCCAAAAATATAGGATGAGTCTTTATAATTTTCACAAAAATCAATCTTTCCTTAGATGCTTTGTTGCACTGTTGATTATATATCTTATCAATTGCTTCAACACGTTTACTTTTAACTAGTGTGATACCAATCAATTTATAAAGATTTATTGATCCAAGTCGCTCATCCTTCATGATTACAAAAGCATCACGATAAATTCTTGTAATTTTATCTTCAATAAAATATCTATAATCCAATGAATTTATTCTACTTATAAAAATTCAATTTCTTCTAAATGCAGAAACATATAATATATTACTAAGAGTTTTCATGTTACTATTATGCATTTCAATTTTTTTTGTACCAATATCTTCGACATATCTTTTCTCTTACTATTAGCTAAAATGATAACTTCCCCTTTTTTTTATTTTCAATTGAATCAAAATATTGCTTTTCTAAATAAATATGAAATTGATAAAGCAAATCTATAAACATTTATTATGTAATGGATCATTTCTCTCTTTCTTATCATTATCAATCATATCAATATTTAGAGTTCTATATTCATGTTTGCTATTTTGTCATTTTTAATTATCATTGCAGAGTTTCATTCTTTTCACAGTTTTTTTATTGAATTGTTTGACCTTAGTAATGCCTTTATTTATTCTTCTTATGAATATACTAATATATCTCATCTCACGATGATAATAATGATATTCTTTCCAAATTTTTTTACTCATAGTCTTGAACTCAATTTATTTTTTTATAGTAATTTTCACGTGAATTATTTCTATCACAATAGAAACTTACAATGAAAGCTCCATCATCATTATTCTTATTTAACTTCAAAAATTTTTCATGCACTAAAATAGTTGTAGCAATATCCTTCACTATTAAGTTGTTTTTTTAACTGTTAATGATATTATTAGTCCCTCATAAAATGATAAGAGAGAATACAAAAGTAATGAACTTTTATTTTTAATTTTCACATCCAATTGAGCTAGCTGGGTAATCAATTTATCAAATGCATTGAAATGGTTTCTATTATTTTCTTCTCTATTCATTTTCAACTGATATCATTTTTTAAAAAACTAATTAGTTTATGGGAGATTTCAATATGCAAAACTCTTCTAAGTTCTTCCATCGACTAATTGATTTAGTCTCATTCAATATAAAATATTTCATATCAAAAGCTAAAAGTAATGTATTTATCACTTTTTGTTGAAATTTTTGTTAATTATCTTCTTTTATAGTCATTGACTTGTTCTCATTCAATGCCTCAAATAATTTTTATTGGACAAAAATACTCCTTATAATACTTTACCACAAAATAAAATTATTTTTTTGTCAAATATAGAAAACTGTTTACTGTTCACGTTGCGTGCTTATTGGATCACATTGTAACGTTGCCCTTGCATTTGTTTCTAGGTCATATTATATGGTAATGGACAAAGCCTAACCCCTCTCTCGCATGGAGGGGGGGCCTAGGTAAAGAATATGAAAACTCATCTTCCCTTCTTATTTTCTTGGCACTCAAATCATGGCCTTTGGATGGTGGCAGTCATATCACAATAAGTCACAGCACCTTCTTTAAGTTGACCACCCAACCTTCTCACCTTTTTATTCATAAAATTTAATCCTCTCCCAAGATTTAAACACACCATCCATTTCTTTGTTCGCTTTATCATAGACAACATTATTTTCAATAGTTCCTTGTCTAGAGCATTTTCCTTTTCGGTTGGGATTTTCCAACCCACTAAGACTTTCTAAACCATGAAAGGAGAAACAACAAAAGAATTTAATCCATACTTAGAGATTGTGCTTTGGAAATTTAATCCATGCATATATGTTATTTTTGGTGGATACCAAATCATCCCTTCCTAGGAATTTCAATTTCTAGAAAATTGATGGATTTCTTCTGCTAACAGGGGGGTTCTGCATGATACAACTTTAATGGGTTTACTTTGTTTGCAAGTTATTTGTATGGTAATTGGTTGCATTCTGTCTAATGGCATTATCAACAGAGAGTAATATTGGCAAAAACAACTAAGCTTGGTCACATCGTTGTAGAATGTAATCTGCTGGATGCAGATTTACTTAGCTGGAATGTTCACAATTTATGATTCCATAGAACTTTTCATTATAACTTTATGAGCTGTATTAAAATATTTTATTTCATATTATTTTTTGGAAAGCAGAGAACAGAAAGAAACCTTAAACTTTTCATGCATTCCAATGTACACGGATTAAACAGGAGGCTATTGGGTATCATGCAACTCAAAAGGCATTTAGTAGTTTCCTGAGGTCAAATGAAAATTAACCCAATTGGGGCCACAGGCTTATGTTTGTTCGTAAAAAGACCAACAATTAAGAAGTGCTGAAGCATTATTGCCTAAAACACTCAAAGTTGTGGTAATTAGTACATTTGAAAGAAAAATTTATACATGATGTTGCTTGTTATTATGTCGCACACTCTACTTATCTCACAGAACGGAACCTCGGTTCATTAATGTTTGAAAGATTTTAAATGTGAGAAAAATGTTGCACTAGGACATTCTTTACAGGCTAAGACAACCAATTTGGACAAAATAAAGAAAACCCAAAAGAAGTTTTTGGTTTCAAGATTCAATGGCTCATCAGGGTTAAGGGTTAATTAAGTCCTATTAACTTTTCTATGATTGGGAAACCTCGCCACTCATCGTTGAATTTGTGAGCTGTATAGGGTGTATGGTAAAGATACTTGTCTTGAAGAAAATGATATGTAGTATATACTTGGCCAATCGTCAAAAGCTTATCTGCATATAATATACAAAGTAATCACAAGAAGATACCAGACAGCTAGATAGTAAATTAAATTCAAAAGGAGCGTTGGTTTCCCATGGTCAAACCAAAATAGATTCAAGTTGGGCCGCAAAGTATGGTTTTAGGCTTTAGCTCCCAAACAAGGACAACAGGAGTGCTTGGCCATTATTTGTCTCAAACTGAATTGTGGATGGGGTGACCATAAAAATCTATTCTTGCTGGCTTCCCTTATGATCTTAAGCTAGATTACATTGATCGTACACTAGAAGTTAGCAAATATTAGCTTATCTATTGTTTGGAGAAGGATCGTGGAGTTCACTCACTAATATTACTAACCTTCAAACAAAGAATAAATGGCAGCACACTTTTTAAGAAATTGGTGTATGAAGAATTGAAGATAATTGTTTGATTTTATACCGGGGTTGAGAAATGACAAGTACTTTGTCTTTATACTTTATCACAATGTTGCATAGATGAACATGAAAATTGTTATTAGCGCTTAATTTTTTTTTTTAAATTTTTTGAACTTGTTGTTCTTAATACTATATTTTACCAGTACACATGAACAAAATATCAAACTAACATGATTAAACCAATAAAATTAATGCAAAAAATTACTGTTATGCCCTCATTCTGTTAAGATTTTCATATATAATAAGATTATAGCTAATAATAAATTAAAATAATATACAAATAAATAACTATAATTAAAATGAAATTAAGAAAATCTTCCATCTAACACACAAATAACTATAATCAAAATCAGATTAAGAATCCTTTCCATATAATCCATATGTTATATTTTTGTGGTTAATCCTTTTCAATGTTTTTAAAATCGGACTGATGATAAAACTGACTTTATGATCGGTTCTCAATTCAATTAGTTCAACTAGTCCGGTTCATGTACACTATAAACTATCTTTAGCACTATGTGAAGTTCTAATTGCCCATGCCAGCAATGTGAACCCAACCCAACTTCAGATGGTAAAGCTCCAGATAAGTGCAACCCTTTTATCAAATCAAGATTATGTATAAATTCCATTGTCCAAAGGCAATACATCCTTGAAAACAAACATACCATATAAAACTACAAATATAGAATCACATTCAAAACAAGAGCACAAAAAGTAAAGAATTCAAGAAAACCTAGATCCAAAAAACCAAAGCCTAGGACAAAGCAAATGAATCCAAAAAAACTCAGAAAATCTAGATCCAAAAAAATCAAAGATTAAGACGTGAACCTAATGGGGAGAATCTGTACGAAATATTCAATCTTGTGTTTGAAAGGAATTACTTTTAGTCAATTGAGATTGCACAACTCAATTGACAAATGCACATAACAAAGTTTTGAAAAATATAAACTATATTTGAAAGAAATTCAAGAGTCATGATAATTTATGGGGAGATAAAAAAAAAAAAAAAGGAACCTGTAAGAGATCAGAGAAGCATTTGGTGCTGATGATATTGCTCTTTCATTTCAAAGAAGAGAAAAATGGGTTTGATGGTGGTGATGAAACTGAACTTTTGTTTCAAAAAAGGGAAGAGGAAAATGGGATGGGATGACAATGAAACTAAATTTCATTTTAGAGGAGAAAGCGACCTTTGATTTAAGGTTTGTCAATAAAGAGAGAAAACAAAGCTTTCCAATTAAAGAATTTATAGAATCAAATTTTGAGTGCAGTTTTAGACTGGACAATCGACCGATTGATTTGGTCTAATTTTCAAAACCATGATCCTTTCCATGTAATCTTTATGTCATATTTTGATTATATTCAAACTAACAATATTGCAATTATTGTCAATAGTTTCAATATCATTAAAATAAAATTCACAATATCACAATTCTTGTTGATAATTTCAATATCATTAAAATAAAATTTATTAGTTTAACTATGGAGTAACCAGCATGAATCTTAAGCCCAATTCTACACAACTGCCCTAACTTTCAACTTATTCTTTACTGTATTTTTATTTGTTTTTGAAAAGGAATTTTGACATTGTGTTTTTTCCTTTAAGCTAAGAGAAAATTGAGTGCATGGTCCGTAAAGCAAAAGAGCTTGCCAAGGAGGACAAAAAAGTGAAGAAGATGACTGATACATGTAACAGTGACATGAAAACCAAATTGTCAAGAAAAACTTGTTGACAAACTTGAGGCTGATGAAAAAGAGAAAATTGAAACAACTAATAAGTATAACAACCTCATTTTCCTGAGCTTAGGGAGGTCAAAGCTATTTGTCAAGAATAGTTACTAATGATGACAATCTCATTATGAAGTTTGTTTTCATTGTTCTGATCAAACATTTGTCTTTATGTTCTCAATGAACTCACAACTTTTATTGATCGGATGGTCTATGGTGTACTAGTGTTTGTGCTCTTTTCGGTGCATCGGTGCTTTATATTATATGCTTAAGGAAAGAGCAACTTAAATTTAGTATATCACATGTTTGCTTTATTACTTAATCATTTACAATTATATCTAACAAATGCAATTTTGATAGTAGTGTAAAATCTTAATGAGCAAAACTTGATTAACCTTAGATTCATAAATCACAAAATTGTGAACATACAAATCTCATATATCAACATTATAAAACACATATTGATGAGTTTAATTAGTTCATCATATTGCAAACCTTAGGAACAAATTGATTTTTTTCTCTTGACCCTTTTGTTTACGATAACTTTCTGGTAGTTTACGTGATTTTGTATTTTTATCTATGTGGAAGCCCTAATGGGTAGGGATATGACCTATTTATATATATAATAACTTAATTTGGTACACCCCATCACATAACCAAGTGAATGGTTAGGATTAACTAGTTATTTAATTATTAAATGGACTTATGGGTTAGAAAACAATTAATCCAATATTGCATCATATTCTAACATTCTCCCACTTGGCCTAATCAAATAACATAACTTTAAGTGCACATAAAATTAAACCTTAAGGTTTAACATAAGTGACTTACTATGATGAAATAATAAATGTAAGTTATGACAGTTGTATATTATTTGTGCAACATACTTCCTTCCATTTGTTACAACATTTGCTACCCACCATACTAAGTCCATAAAAATAATGATATAAAGAAATTTCATCACAATCCATCATTATGTCTTAAAGAATTTCATGTTAAACATTAAATATAAATGTGTACACCATTATAGACCATGAAATCATTAACATAGCATCAAAAACACATAATTGAGCTTGGAGTGCTAATGTCATTATAAATAACTATCATTCGAGATTACAACTAAAGCCCATTCTATGTACATATTTCTTAAATATCTTTGGTTGTAACCTTAGTTAATGGATCTGCAATCATAAGATTAGTAGTAATATGTTTAATAGACACTTTTTGTTTATGAACTTCCTCCTTAACAATAAAATATTTTAATTCTGTATGTTTGGCACCCTTCGAATATTTGTTGCTCTTGGAGAAAAATATTGTAAGAGAATTATCACAGTAAATTTTTAGCAGTTTGGTAATGGTGTCGATAACCCCAAGTTATGAAATAAAATTTTGCAACCATAAAGCATGAACTGTGGCTTCAAAACATGCCACAAACTCTGCTTCCGTAGTGAATGAAGTAATGATAGATTGCTTAACACTCTTCCATGATATTGCTCCATTTGCTAAAAGAAACAAATAACCAAATGTGGATTTCTTGCTATCAAGACATCCACCAAAATCTGAATTCGAGTATCCAAACACTTCTAAGTGATCAAACCTTATATACATGAGCATATAGTTCTTTGTTCCTTACAGATACCTCAATACTTTTTTTGCAGCAATGGGTAATACTTGAATTGTTTTGATATCCGCCTACCATTTCAATTGCAAAATTGATGTTTGGTCTTGTATAGGTTTGCAAATACATCACACTACCCATAATTGAAGCATAAGGAATTGACTCCATCTCATTTAATTCCATATCATTCTTTGGACATTGCATGAGACTAAATTTATCTCCTTTTTAGATAGGAACAATTCTTATTAAACACTTGTTCATATTAAACCTCTCTAAAATTCTTTCGATGTAAGCTTTCAATTCTTATCACATAGGACACCTTTCCCATATCTTTTATTTCAAAATTCATAGAAAGAAAATATTTTCTCATGTAATATGCCCAAATCATTAGTTACAAGTAAAGTATCATCAACATATAAGATTAAGAAAATAAACTTACTTACTCTCATTGATCTTTTGATATATACATTGATTAATAATGTTTTCTTGAAAACCAAAAAATGTTATGATATCATTGAACTTAAGAAACCATTGTCGAGAAGTTTGTTTAAGTCCATATATTGACCTCTTTAATCTACACACCATTTGACCTTTTATTGAGAAACCTTTAGGTAGGTCCGTAAATACTTCCTCTTCAAGATCTCCATTAAGAAATGTTATTTTCACATCCTTTTGGCATAACTCTAAATTATATTGAGCCACCAATGTCATTATAATTCTTAATAAGTCTTTTTTTGAGACATGTGAAAAAGTTTTCCTATAATTGATACCTCCTTTCTGAGTATAACCTTTGGCAATGAGTCTAGCTATATATCATTTGATATTGCCATTTGAGTCACATTTGGTTTTAAAAATCCATATACACATAATTCATTTAGAACCTTCTGGCAATTCAACGAGATCCCAAACTTTGTTGTCTTTCATGAATTTTAATTCTTCCTTCATGGCATCAATCCATTTTTCAGACTCAACACATTTTATAGCTTGTGAAAATGAAACTGGATCTTTCCTTATTTCAGTATCAACATATGATTCTTGCAAATAAACCACATAATCATCATAAATGGCTGACTTTCTTTCTTTTTGAGATCTCCTTAAAGGTATTTCTTGTGATGCATGTGCAACAATTGGTTATAAGTTAGTTCTTTATGAGTATGTTTCTTCATTCGAATATTATTCAATATTATCTAAAATTTCATTAATTATTGTAACAATATTTGGAACAATGTTCATTCCTTCATTCAAATATTGTACAATATTGTTTTAATTTTCATTAGGTACTAGAACAATATTCGAAACATTTATGGATGAACAAGCCTTTATGGTTAAATGAACATTTAACCTTATTTCCTTAATATCCATATTTTGTCGTTCATCACTCCTACTAACTTCACCATTATCAATGAATCTAACATTTCCAGTTTCTACAATTCTAGGACTATGGTTTGGATAATAAAACATAAATCTTTTAGATTTCTCTAGGTAACCAATAAAGTAACCACTAATCATTTGATAATTTACTTTATTTTTATGTGGATTATAGATTCTTACCTCTACTTGGCAACCCTAAATATGCAAATGTCTTAAGATACGTCTCCTTTTAGTTTACGTTTCAAAAGGAATTTTTGGAACTACCTTAGTAGGGACCCTATTCAATAAATACATTGCAGTTTTAAAGGCATACATCCACAATGATGTAGGTGAGGAGTTACTCATCATACTCCTAACCATATCCATCAATGCCTTATTTCGTCTTTCTGCCACACCATTTTCTTGAGGTGTGCCTGATATAATATACTGTTTACATATGTCATGTCTTTCAAGGAATTTTGCAAATGGACTTGAACATTGTCCTGACTCATCATATTTCCCATAATATTCTCCACCTCTATCAGATCTTATGATTTTCACCTTTTTATCTAATTGTCTTTCAACCTCAGTTATGTAGACCACAAAAGCATCTAACATTCGATATTTTTCCTTAAGCCAATAGGCATAATCATATCGTGAAAAATCATCAATAAATGTGATGAAATACTGTGCTCCTTCAAAAGATCTCTCAAAAGGTCCACAAATATCAATGTGTATAATCTTAAGAAGCTGAGTGCTTTTTATGGCTCTTTTCTTATTGTGTTTGGTTTGTTTTCCCTTTATGCAATCCACATACACACTTAGATCAGTAAAATCTAGATTCAAAAGAATTTCATTTTTTACTAATCTTTTTCAATCTTTCTTTGGATACATGACCCAAATGTTTGTACCACAAGTAAGCAGAATTTTCACTTATTGCACTATGTTAATTCCAACATTATTATGGACAACAAACAAGTATTTAACAAATTTATCATCAAGTTTCAATTTATATAAATTATCAGTAAGAATATCAGAACCAATACATAAAGTGTTCTTAAATAAATTGAAACACCATGTCTAAAATCTCCTTTATATCTAATAACATAAAGTTTTGGAACAAAAACCAGGTTCCTAGAAATTGAAATAGAGAGTCTCATTTAGTTGATAACCAAAACTAAGAGTTAAACGATAAGTTCCTATGTCTTCAATTAGAGCCTTCATACGATTCCAAATAAAGGGAAAAATCTTAGTTGGGTTTATGGTTTGAATCATAATAAATCCATGCATTATGTTGGAAACATGATTAGGGGCACCAGTATCAAGCCACTAAGAATTTAAAGGAACTTCAAATAAGTTTGATTTGAAGCATACAAAAATGTAATATATACCTTTCTTTCGAACCAAGATTTACGTTTTAGGTAATCTTTTTGTCAGTGTCTAAATTTCTTATAGTACTTGCATTTGTCTGCCCTTTGTTCCTTTTGATCTGCCTATGGAGCATTAATAAATGACTTTGTTTTCTTAAACTTGTTGTCTTTACTTTCATTCCTTGTTAGCTTCTTGATGCACCAGATTAACAGTATGACTCCTTTACTTTTTCAATCTTGCTTCCTCTTGAGTAAGTTTATTGGACAATTCATTAACATCTCACTTTTCCTTCATAGTATTACAGTTAATTTGAAAAGGTTTATACTCATGAGGTGGCGAGTTCAAAATGAACTGTGCCATAAAATAGTCATCAACTATCATTTCCAATATCTTTAAGCTTGCTACAATATTAGTCATCTCAATAATGTGGTTCTCCATATTTCGCGACCCAGTATACTTCATGATTGTGAGTTCTACCATAAAGGTGCCAACAAGTGACTTATTTGCATAATGAAATTGTTCTTTCACAAATTTTAAGTATTGTCTTGCACTTTTAGTTTATGGAATAGTTGTCTTAATGTTATTGGTAACAGTCATTCAAATAAATATAAGGCTCAATCTTTAAGACCATTCTTATGTCTTAGAGTATGATTTCTCTTTATCATTATTTATATCCATAAGAGCAGGAGATTGATCCTCTAATACTGCCAAGTCAAAATCTAAAACACTTAAATGAAAATTGACTTGTTCACTCCATTCAGAGAAATTCAAACCATTGAAAATAGTAACAATTGAAGTTTGCAAATGAAGAAAAGTAACTACAAAATATTCATAAATGTTGACGTCATAAACAAGTTTATTTATAGATTCACAATAATTAAAAGCATATTACAGTTCCCTTTTGGACGAATATTATAATACACTATCATAATTTAAATGTCATTGATAATCAATCACATGTAAATAAATATTTCAAATCAAACACATATGTCATCTTATACTATAATTAAATCCACCTTTGAGTGAATTATAGGACTATGAAAAGCTAACACCAATTGATCATTAACTTTATTTACTTACAAGCATTTCATTATGGGTAATCAGTCCTTTATTTATTTATGCATGTTATTATCATAATTTAGCCACTTTAGTGACTAAAAAACAACACATATAAATTCATGCATAAATTAAAACTTTATTGTAATAATATACACTTATAAAAAAATAATGTAAAAATATGATAAAGGCAATTAAATAAAATTCATTACTCATCAAATATATACACACAATCCTAGTATGTATATTAATGAAATTACATCTAGATATATTATGTCATTATAAAAAATTTGCCTGCGACTCATTATCTCAGGTGGGAGAGTGCGACCTCTTAATCTCGAGGTCATGGTTTCGACTCCATGGGGAGGACTGACAACATTTTTATTTAAACATTGAAAATGAAGTTTTCACAAAATTCGTTGCATTGCCCGAGTGGATAAAGTGACAAATTCAATCTATGCCCAGGGTGCAGTAAAGTGACAAATTCAATCTATGCCCAGATTCGAATCCTCAGGCGGCGTTGTTCTGTCTCTTTTTGTAAGACAACCTTTTCCCTTAAAGCTCAAAAATAAACTTCTAGGTTTGCACACGTAATCATCGATAAGTGCACATGGTTAAAAAGCATAATTAAAGTCATGTAATCTTTATATATGCAGGTTCCAATCCCGCTGACCACCATCCTTGCTTTTGGTTTTTTGAAACCAAAACAAATCAGTGAAATAGCCAAATTAAAACATCAAATTATCAAACAAACATTGATAACAATTTGGCTAGGAGAGAGAAACAATAATAGTAACATGAATAAAAAAATTACATGTTCAAAAATAAAACTCTGATATCACACATAAAATCTTAATGAACAAAATTTAATTAATTCTAAATACTTAAATCACAAAATCTTGAACATACAAATCTCACATATCAACATTATAAAATATATATCTGATGAGTTTAATGAGTTCATCATGTCGTAAACCTTAACAATTTTGTTTACGTTAACTTTGTGATGGTTAATGTGATTTTTTATTTATTTTTGTCTGTGTGTAAATCATAATGAGTAGAAACAAAACCTATTTATATCTATTATAACTTAATCTAGTATTCTTATCGCATAATCAAATGAATGGTCAGAATTAACTAACTATTTAATTATTAATTAGGCTTATAGGTTAACAAATAATTAGCCCAATAGTAGGCCATATTCTAACAAGTAGCTTAAGACAAGACAACTTAATTCATTTCTTGTTGGTAGCCAAAACTTTTTCAAAGTAGCTCTGGATCCTAAAGATAAATGCTTGTTGTTCAAAGTGGATAATACTTGTAGTCTTATAAATAAATTTTGTCTTGAAGATTTCACATCACATGAAAAGCTATAATTGAAGGTTCAATTGCACCATTATGAGTTTGATGTTCCTCAAAATTCAAAGTTCAAGAATTTGTCCACAATTTCTATATTATACCAAGGATCAGTGAAGACAAAAAGAAAAAGTTGAAATCTATTCTTTGATTGATAATTTGATTTAACTCATTGACTCTTTTTGTTTCTATTGTAATAATTGAGTGCTCATTTTCAGTCATAAATATTAATGAAGATGAAGTTGAGAAATAAAATGAAAGATGATTATCTTTCAAATTATCTCGTTAGTTACATATATAGGAAGAAATTGCAAAAACATTTAATAGTGATTCAATCATAAATGAATTTCATGTTCTAAAAAAATCAATATATAAAGTTTGTTAGTTGAAAATAATAGATGGTTTATGTTTGTTAATGCCATCCCATAAATTTTTATATATTGAATTTAAACTTATTGATAAAATGTACTACCATTATTTATCATTTTGGTTTTTTGGTTAATAGTTTTGGCCCTTCTAGTGTAATGTTACTATCTCTGTACCTAACCTAGTACAAGCAAAAAGCAACAACACGATCATTAACAATAATAACAAAGGCAAACAGACGAATGCACAACACAAAACAAGACTATTTGTTATATGGGTTTGGGGGCATATGGTTTACCTATTCGATTTCGCTCATCTTCCTCTACGTTGGTTCTATAGTGAAATCACATGTATGGTTTGAGAAAGAAGAAGAAGAAGAAGTTTGACAAGGGCATTTTAGGAAGACTTAGCAGCACACAAAGAATGAATTAAGGAAGAAAAAGGAAAACAAAGAAAGTTTAGATTCATTATAACTCAACTTAGGCGATGAATGTTGGCTTGGCGAGAAGGAGGGAAAGAAGTGAAAAAGAAATGGGAAAGAGAAAAAGAAAAGAAAAAGAAAAAAAAGGAGGAAGAAAGATGAATCATCTTTATTTCGTGTTAATTCATTATTGTGACGCGATTAAAACACAATTTTTATTAATTGTATGAGATATCTAAATCCTAATACGATATAAAATTTAAATGAATTATATAAACACAATACATATAATCTATTGGCTTAATTGAATTATATATGTAGGTCACAAAATTTAATATGAACAAATTAACCTGTATAAATTTATAACTAAAAAATATAATATTTTTACTCAAATTAGTTGAAATATTATCAACAATCATATATTTTTCAAGATTTAAAGCAATTATCAATAAAAAGATCTAAATAAGAATTAATATAATATTAACATTCAAATATTCTTGTAAATAAACATAAAAATATAAAAGTTTTAGATAAATATCGTTTAAATTCATTCAAATAAATACAAACACATAATATGTATATATAAATGATCATTTTAACTTTAATATTACACATAAATTATGCAAGTCATAAATGAATTGTATTTAGTTGACACGATACAACACGACACTTGAAATTAAATAAGTTGTAATGAGATTATGTGTCAATCCGTTATACGATTCATTTCAAATAATGTCATAATAGATTAACCCATTAATAACATGAATTACTAAAAAATTCAATTCTGACCTATTAATTTTTATGTATTCTGTGAATTATGTCCACGTATTATTCACATAATTTGACATTCCTTAAGAGTAATTTTAAAATTTATTATTATTATTATATATATTTTTTATTTTTAGGTCTTTGAGTGACCAAAAAAAAAAAAATTCCAGCATAAGCACTTAGGAGTACAAATGAAATAATTCAAAGGATGAAAATTTAGATGACTAAAAAACGGGATCGATGATTTATTTATAATAATTAATTCATTCTTGGATGGTTTGGTCTAGGCAAACGTGTCAAGCAAGCGCAACGTTTTCAAAATTCTAACCAAACCCGTCCAAGGATCCTGGAACTCCAATTTCCACGCCCGTGAAAGCGTCCTTCCTATCAGAGAAAGAGAAAATTAAAAATAAAAATAAAAATAAAAATAAAAAATCTATATATATGCATAATTACAAAGTCCCTCCAAAATACCCAAAATCAATTGAACCACTTGCCCAGTCCCTGATTCCGATTCCAATTCCAATTCCAAACGACATAAAGCAAAGCCAGAATTCCTTCCATCTTTGCCCTACAAATTCGTGTCCAAAGGCCCAAATTGAAAAACGATTAGAAGATGAGGCTGTTGAAGGTAGCAACATGCAACTTGAACCAGTGGGCGATGGACTTCGACTGCAACCAAAGCAACATAAAGGATTCCATTTTGAAGTCCAAACAGGCCGGGGCAGTCATTAGACTGGGACCGGAGCTCGAAATCACCGGCTATGGCTGCGAAGATCATTTCTTGGAGCTTGATACTGTCAATCACGCGTAAGCAAGTTAATTAAATCTCCAAACTTTGAGTCTAAATTAGTTATTATGTCTTTTTATTGTTTGAACTGCTCTGCAGATGGGATTGCTTGAAGGAAATTTTGGTCGGGGATTGGACGGATGGTATATTGTGTAGCTTTGGGATGCCGGTTATTAAAGGATCAGAGCGTTATAATTGTCAAGTTTTGTGCTTGAATAGGAAAATTGTTATGATTCGCCCCAAAATTTGGCTTGCTAATGATGGTAATTATAGGGAGTTAAGATGGTTTACTGCTTGGAAGCAAAAAGATCAGCTTGTGGAATTTCAGCTACCTGATGATCTTTCAAAGGCTATAAATCAAGATTCTGTGCCTTTTGGTTTTGGTTTTGTTCAGTTTTTGGATACGTATGTGATAAAGTTTGATTCTTTGTTTTTGGGTATTTTGGTTAGTTTTTTAGGAATGAGCTGATGGTGGTGTGTTTTTTTATTTTTATTTTTTTTTGGGTGCTTATTAGAGCTGTCGCTGCTGAAGTTTGTGAGGAACTTTTCACTCCTATGCCTCCTCATGCTGAGCTTGCACTTAATGGAGTTGAGATTTTTATGAATGCCAGTGGGAGTCATCATCAGTTGAGGAAGCTTGATCTTCGTCTTCGTGCTTTTATAGGTGCTACCCATACTAGAGGTGGGGTTTACATGTACAGTAATCACCAAGGATGTGATGGTGGCCGCCTTTATTATGGTACATGAATGAATGCCTTCAACTGACTGAGTTTTTACTTGCTTAGAGTGTTGGTGTTCTTTTGTTTAGCACAAGAATCTGAACACTTTGTTAATTAAGCATCACATTCTGTTATCAATTTCTTTTTTGCAGATGGCTGTTCTTGCATTGTTGTAAATGGAGAAGTGGTTGCTCAAGGATCGCAATTTTCTTTAAGGGATGTTGAGGTTGTGGTTGCTCAGGTGGACTTGGATGCGGTATTCTACCTTTCAATTGCTTAGGAGCTTGTTAGTGAATTTCAATTGTTTAAATATCTTCCAACTCAAAACTATGTGAACAGATTTTTCTAATTTTATGCCACTTTGAGACATACCACCATTGAATTCTCATTATTTGCATGATTTATTTAGCTCTAATGGGTCCAGTCTTTTGTTTGATGGCAGGTTGCTAGCTTACGCGGATCTATAAGTAGTTTTCAAGAGCAAGCAAGTTGCAAAACAAGAGTGTCATCAGTAGCAGCACCTTACAATCTTTGTCAGCCATTTAACCTGCAAATGTCCCTTTCTAGCCCCCTTAAGGTTTGTTCTTGATGCAGCTCTATTGTTAAATTAGGATTACTTGACATCAAAATCTAAAGTTTTAGCCAGATTATTTTGTTCTCTACTTTTATTGGGAAGTTTGTGTTTGAAATGCTCAATTTGATAAGATCCTACTTATCCAATGGTTATTTTTGAAATCATGTAATTGCCTTTAATTTTTCTTTTTCTATTTTTTCCTGAGTTCACCTTGGCCAAGGCTTTGTAACAGATATAGCTCACAATTTTGGACCTTTCTAGTACCGATCAATTTAGGAAGATGCAAACATCGTTCATCCTTAATTAACTTTTGCAAGAAGATCGTTTGCAATAGAGCAGCACTCACAGTGCTCTTTGTTTACTTGTTGTAATCTTTTGGTCATAACAACTATAGAAGCCAATAGTGTAATGCGATCTTATAGCCTTCACAGACACCTACAGATTGGCAGAAAAGCGTAGTTAATCTTTTGAAATATGGTTGTTATTGTTTTTTTCTTTTTGGTTTCCCTGCATGTGAAAGTTAATAGGATTTGACAGTTTGTATGTTTATAGAATGTCAATTATATTTATTATGGCATTTACAAGTCAGATAACCAAGTTTGATAAGTTAACCAATGAATATGATCTGTAGATCAGCTATCATTGTCCTGAAGAGGAAATAGCTTTTGGCCCTGGTTGCTGGCTGTGGGACTACCTAAGAAGAAGTGGAGCTTCTGGATTTTTGCTTCCTCTTTCTGGTGGAGCAGATAGCTCCTCTGTGGCTGCTATTGTTGGCTGCATGTGCCAACTTGTTGTGAAAGGTCTGCTTATAAAATTAATGTGTTGGTTTATCGCACTAGTACTGTATCTTATCTGTTTTAATCAACTTAATTAGTTGAGGGGTCTGCGGTGCATGGTTCTGGATGAGGGACTTGAGCCAATGCTTTTTACTGCTATGCTATGCCCAAGATCAACTAACTAATGAAAAGGCTAGGTGTAATATTAATAGATCACTCTGGTAGCCTGGGTTATCAATATAGAGGACCGGGTATTAGGAGCTTAATTTAGTACCGTAGTCAACTAGCTAAGCCAAAACAAGTTCTGATTGCTAACCTGAACTAATGGGCTATTTAGTTATACTAAGGTGGGCATTACCCAGTTATGGTCCTACTGAACCTAGGATGCAGAATTTTCAAGGTTCATAGGAGGTAGATATCTGAAATAATCTAAGGCTTACTGAACCTAGGATGCAGAATTTGTAAGGTTCATAGGTGGTAGAATTCTGAAATAATCTAAGGCTTTCACCATTATTAACTGAGAATGAAAATAATTGGTTTTAAGTTCCAGGAAAGACTTTCAGCTTAAGCTGACACTGTACGAGGTCCTTGAATTTATAGTTTATGGGGTCTGTAGGGGTGCTGAGTAGAAGTTTTATGCTAGTATCTTTGTTGGAAACTAGCATCATTTATATTTGCAGCAGAGACAGAAGTGTATTTTCGTTGTGATCCTCAAGCATTTGTGCTTAAACTCTTTATCATTGGCTGGATGAACACATTGCTTGCAGAGATTGCAAATGGAGATGAACAAGTCAAAGCTGATGCGGTACGAATTGGTCATTACACCAATGGGCAATTTCCTACTGACAGCAAAGAATTTGCGAAGCGCATAATTTATACTGTATTTATGGGGTCAGAGAACAGGTTAGTGCATGTAGACTGATTTCTTACTTTTCTACCTTTATAAGATCTCCTTCAATTTGTTGGACTTGCAGTCACAGTCATTCTATATCATCCTTACTGGCGTGTATGGAAGACTTTTGAATAATATGTTTTATTGCTTAATGAAGAAGTTATTTGCTATCAAATAGTTTCCAATGACATTAATTTGTAGTAACAGGTTTCTTTCCTTGCAGTTCTGAAGCCACAAGACAGCGAGCAAAGGTTCTAGCAGATGAGATTGGTTCATGGCATCTTGATGTTTCAATAGATGGCGTAGTTTCTGCACTGCTATCCTTGTTTCAAACACTAACTGGCAAGTGGCCACGGTATAAGGTAAAAAGTTATTTTATTATGTACCTAATGTAGTGCCAAGGACAAGGAATTCAAGAATAATGAAATCAAACCCACACAGGGTAATAGAAAAGAATACAAACCGACACAGGATAATAGAAAAGAAACATAGTCACATAGTCTTTCAAATCAAATACTTAAATTTCATTATCAATAACCTATTAAAATAACTAGCAATGTAATTATTCATATAGTTGTGAGCAATCCTAATCCTACTAGTACAAATCCTAACAAAGAAAATTCTAAACAAATACTAAATAGGACGTAAAAATCCTAACTAGGTAAGCCAATACTAAATTGGAAGTAAAATAACTTTCAAATATTCCTAATTCCTAGCTAATACTAAAGCCTAAATTTCCCAATTAGAAAATTAACAATACAAATATGAATTCTATAATAAACCTTAAATTATAATAATTCCTAATTGGTATTTTCCTTGTCCACATTGTTCTCCTCTAGTTGGTGAAAGCTCGACCTTCAGTTTCATATTGCCAAAGAATGAACAATTGGACTTGAAAAAAATTGTAGCTTTATCTTTTTGGATGGCTAAATTGAAACTTTAAATTTCACCATTTCTGTCGCAACACGAAGTTCATATGCGAAATCAATCATAGGTTGCAATGTTGACTCACTCTTGAATTCTTCATAAATAAGCAAATTAATTTGATTTGCAATCTCCTTGGTTTTCTCCATATTCAATAGATTCACATTTTCCAAAGTAGGTTCTTCAAATTTTTCTAGCTCATCCTCATCATCTTGGATTTCAACATCAAAAACTTGTTCTTTTTGCTCTTCATGTTGAATTTCTTGTCTTGCATCCTTTTGAGTTTTTATTTATTGAGAAGTGGCTTTAGTCTCTTTATTGTTACTATAATCTGTTCCAAAGCTTCTTCAGTTAACTTATCTCTTTGATTTTGAATGGGCTTAGTTGTGGGAACATGTTCTCTCTTATAAGATGACGGAGGATTTGAATAGGCATCATGGTACCTATAATTGTAACTAGAGGTGGGCGCTATTCGGTTCAAACCAAAAACTAAACCAAACAGTGCCAAAACGAAAATTTGGTTCGGTCTATTCAATAATTCAATTCAGTTTTGTTTAAGTTTTTTGAAAATTCGATTATTTTGGTTCAGTTTGATTTTCAATTTTAAAATTTCGAAAAAATCAAACTGAGCCAAATTTATATATCTTAAATTTTATTTTATTTTTAAGATGAGAATTTATTTTTAAACAGTGTTTTGACTCTTTTTACTAATTTGTGTTTTCAAATAAAAATTTTAAACAAATAATTTTATAGCATAAGTCTAATAAAATTAATCAAATAAATGTAAAAAACTCCAATAAAATTGAGTATGGCAAAAAGACCGATGATATTGGGCCTTAAAATAGCCTAAACTAAAAATTGAATCGAATCAAATTGAAATATTTTGGTTTAATTTGGTTTAGTATTAAATATTATTTGATTCGGTTCGATTTATAAAAATATAAATTTTAGGTTTCAGTTTTATTGGTTCGGTTCGGTTTGAACTAAATGCCCACTCCTAATTATAACTATTTTGTTGCTAAACATATGAAACTTGTTGATGGTGCATTCTCCACACTTGAAGTCATTTTTCTCTCTCTAGTAAAAGATGTTTGATTCTTGAATAGCACTACCATATGTATCCAAAAGATAATATGACTCATCCAATGTTGCCTTGTAAGCATAAATTTCATTTTCTAGCCTTTGAATTTCAATGCACATGACAATCTCTCTCTTTTTTTTTTTTGGAATCTGACAAGTAATTTTCACGCAGTCGAGAAAGAAACTATGTTTAGTAATGGCCACATATTGAGGGAGATATTAAGGAGTCTTAATTGAATTACTTTGATACCAAACTAAAGTAGTACCAAAGACAAGGAATTCAAGAATAAGGATATAAAATCCACACAGGGTAATAGGAAAGAATACAAGCTAACATAGGATAATAGAAAAGAAACATAGGCACACAGCCTTTCAAATCAAATACTTAAATTTCGTTATCAATAACCTATACAAAGAACAATTAACATAAAAATTTATAGAGTTGTGAGCAATCCTGTTTGTACTAAGATTATAAATCTTAACTAGGAAAATTCTAAACAAATATTAAATAGGAAATAAAAATCCTAATTAGGAAATTCTAATCCAATGTGAAATAGGAAGTAAAATAACTTTCAAATATTCCTAATTCCTAATTAATAATGAACCCTAAAGTTCCTAATTTAGAAAATTAACATTACAAATATGAATTATATAATTAAATCTTAAATTATAATAATTCCTAAATGGTATTTTCCTCGTCTGCATCACTACCCTAGTGGAGTGTGAAGAATACAAGTCCTTCCAACTCTGGTAAGTTTTTACTTAGCCACCTTATGATAGCTTAGCCAATAAATTGAGTCTGTAATTATGTCTTGTTATGCCAGTACCATTCAAAGTTATGTGCATTATGGTCCTTTAATTTGAAGTTGGATATGGTGGTTCTTTTACATTATGTTTGGTATTCTATAATTTTTATAGAATTCATTTGTAAATTTATATTTTGTGTATTTTTCATTCTATTTCATTAAATCATTGGAATTGGTTATAACTAAACTCAATTCTATCAAATTTGATAGAAATTGCAAGTAAATTCCAAAGTTACAAAGTTTTTTCATTATGACAAAAACACCCTTAATTAAAATATTTTTTCACTTTTCTTTCTCTTTATTCCTTCTCTCTCTACTCTCTATCTCTCTCTTTTCCTTATTTTTTTATATTTGTAAAAATTTTTTAAAGAATAACTTGAGGATATTTTTGTAAAATAAAATATTTTATTGAATTCTACACTTAAACCAAACACAAAATTCATTTCATTTGAAATGAATTCTATTTTTATTTTATAGTATACCAAACATAGAAATTCATTTGCACATGAATTTTATAAGAAATTCATTTGCAAATGAATAAAATTTAAGTTAGAATTGACCCAAACACAACATTTGTTTTGATGGAGCTTATGGTTCTTTGAGTATTCTATAACTGAGAAATAAAAGTGATCCCTTTTTCTATTTGAATTTGTTATTGGCTTCAACTGTTGCCATGGTTGCACTATTTAGAGTGAACATTATCATCTCATAAAATTTTTTATTGATTTTTCTCTTCTTAGGTAGATGGGGGTTCTAACGTTGAGAACCTAGGATTGCAGAACATTCAAGCTCGAATCAGAATGGTTATAGCATTTATGTTAGCCTCACTATTGCCTTGGGTACATAACAAACCAGGATTTTATCTTGTTTTAGGTAGCTCTAATGTGGATGAAGGATTGCGTGGTTACCTGACAAAGGTAGGAACCAGTTTTGACCTATGTAAAACTTATTGAATGATTGCACTTGCTTTTGCTTCTTAAGCAAATTACTTGTCTTTGTAAGCAGAATTGGGCACTTGACTTCTAATACATGTCTAGGTGAAGTGTAGTTAAACGAATATTTTTTATCTTTTAAATGCTGTATGAGATTTTTGATGTGCTGAAAAAGTAAGAAATTCCTATAATTTAATTATAAATTATATGATTAAAACTTTACTTCGTTATTATATGTAAAAAATCTTGTAAAACTCTGCAAAAAGAAAGTTAGCATTGATGATCTTGTTCAAACGAAATTGAAATCAACTAATTTTATTTATTTAAATTGAAAAATGCAGTGATAATTTTGAAATTTTGTGATAAGTTTAGTGCCCATGGATTAAATCTAGCTATCTAAGTTGTGGGTATTGATTTTTTGTGCTTCCTGCTAATGTCAGCTTTTGAGCGTGACATTGATGCAATCAGTAGTTAATTTGTCACACATTTGCAGGAATTTACTTTTTCATTGTTTTGCAGTATGATTGTAGTGCAGCAGATATAAATCCAATTGGAAGTATTAGTAAGCAGGATCTTCGGGCATTTCTGAGATGGGCTGCCATCCATCTTGGTTACCCATCCTTAGCAGAAATTGAAGCAGCACCACCAACTGCTGAATTGGAGCCTATACGTTCCAACTACAGCCAGGTATTCTCTCAGCAACGACATCCATTTTTGCCTTCAATTCTTAACCTGTTTCTGGTGAACTTTACAACTGCACAAATAACTACGATGAGTATTCAGCAATTGCGTGCGTTTGTTTCGAAATTCGGCATTTTGATTTTCAATATGATATTTTTCTTTATTTTTAAATTTCTTCTTTCTTGATGTTTTTGGATTGTTTATAGTTTTCTTTTTCCAAATTGTATTAGAAAGTTCCCATTGCTCATGTATCAAGACCAGCCAATTCCATCATCTGCTTTTTTTTTTTTTTTTTTCTTGGAATTTCCTGAAACCCAACTTTACGAAACTCCCTTGCTAATTAAAATTTGTAGTTCTCTTTTAGACAGCCTATATCTGCCATATTTTATAGTTTCTTTTTTTCCTAGATTTCATATCCTCTGAAAAATTATGGCTGAAGTTTCCTAGGCAGCTAGTTTTATTTGTCATAGTTATTCAATAACTAGTGGAAGTTGGAGTCCACCTGTCCTTCAGAGGACATCATTTCTCTCTTCGATTCCTTTTGCTTTTCCTACCAGTAAATCGATTTGCTGTAGTATGGCTATTTATTGCACCACCCTGCAAGGTTGCCATTTGCTCTGCTGCTGCCCATAAAATTTTTGTTGTGATCTCTGTGCATCAATTACTTTGCCTGCGCATATAGCTTAAAGTGCTTCTCCTTGACTTTCATGTATTTCATCATTTGAACTTGAAGTGTTGCTTGCATGCAAGCAATAACTGTAGCTCTAATCCCCTATTTTCTGCTATATGCATGAAACAGCTCGATGAAGTTGACATGGGAATGACATACGAGGAACTCTCAGTTTATGGAAGGTTGCGAAAAATTTTCCGCTGTGGCCCAGTATCAATGTTTAAGGTGTGTTTTGGAGCCTATTACGTGTGGTAGATGGCTAATTGTGTTCAAAACATGACTTTTTTTTTTTTTTTTTGGTATGTTCAGAATCTCTGCTACAGATGGGGTTCTAGATTAACTCCATCAGAGGTGGCTGACAAAGTCAAACACTTCTTCAAGTACTATTCCATTAATCGCCACAAAATGACTGTCCTAACACCTTCTTATCATGCTGAGGTGCTTGATGTTCAGAGAGAATACAATGTTTATCATTCTTATCAAATCTTTTCACGAAAGCTCATACCTGTTCTACTTGCAGAGTTATTCACCAGAAGATAATAGATTTGATCTCCGTCAATTTCTCTACAATGCAAGATGGCCTTATCAATTCCGTAAGATTGATGAACTTGTTAAGGAGTTGAACGGGGACCAAGTTGCCTTCAGCGACTCAACTAACGTGGAAAAATTGGGAGCATCTTCCAACGGAGTAGGCATGGGGATTGTGGCAGCGGGCTCAGGTGATCCCAAAGCGGGTTTCTAATTTTGAAGGACGAAGTATGAGCTTGCGTCAAATGTTCTTATAGTAATTATGTGCAAATAAATTGTTTCCCACAGTTAATTATTTTTCTTTGTAATAAAAAAAAGGTGATGATGGCCCATTTTGAGTCACTATTATTAGGATACAATGTCCATTCTTTTGCTAATTTCAATAGAAAAAAAAAAAAAAAAAAAGTGGCTCTTGTGTCCCTCCCAAAGCCACTATAAGTTTTTTATGTGACACATCATTCATTTATAATTTTAACATTGTGACATATAAAGCAATAAGAAACATCAAATGCTTGACATTGGCATATTTTTAAGTTATTATGTATTTAATTTATTTTATATATATATACACACACGTTATTTTATTACGTGTTTTGCAAGTGAAATTGTATATTATTTTTTTTATAAATTCTAATATTAAATATATAATAATTAAATCTATTTATAATTTAATATTTTCTAATTAATATTTTATTTCTATCTTTAATTGTGATATAAATTGATTGACTTAAATTTAATAGAAATTTTATAAATATTGGTTTTAAAATTAAGAATTTTTAAGTTTATTTGTGCACATATTTTCAATATTTATTTAAAAGATGAAATATATAAAAGTTTTTCATAATATATTTATTAAATATGTAGAGAATATACAACTAAAAGTTCTTTAAATTTCACTATATTTGAATCACCTAAATAAAATTTAACTATAATTTTTTTAATCTAAATTCAACATATACATTAACAATAATAATAATTATGTGAATTTAAATTATTCATGAATAATAAGAATAATAATAATTGCATTGATGCATTATGTTTAAATTACTATTAGAAATCAAATCTTACTACTAATTCATCCATCTAATTCAAATAAAAAAAAAGGATCTAAACTTCTACTAGAGATCAAAATGAAATTATACATTAATTTTCATTTAACTAATATATAAAGGTATTTTTAAAATAAAAAATATAATATAATACGATAAAATAGTAGAAAAATATTTTTAACATTTAAACAGAAAAATAGTATTATTTTAAATTTTTTATAAAATAATATAACTTTAAATTGAACTAAATAATCTTATTTTCAATTTTAATTGATATTTTAGAGTGTCAATTTTAATTACCGACTGAATTGAATTATTAATCAATTTCTGATTTATCGATCCCATTCAAAAAACATTTGCTTTCATGACTTTTCTAGAAAGTTCTCATTTGGTTGGACTTGGGAAATTTTATGTTATTTTTTATTTCTTCAAGAAAAAAAAAATTTATTTGCTTCCATTTGTTGACCGTCGCCTTTTATCTCTTCAAAAGTTATATAGGCTATATAGGCTATTTTTGTATATAAGCTAATTATATGCAGATTAGGAAAACAGCATTTTACTTCGAAAGAGAATAAAGAGGAAAGAGAACAGTAGAACAAAATTAATAAAAATTTAAGATAAAATTAGCATATCTACATGGTTAAAGTTAACTTAAGATAAAGCAAAACTTCCACATTCAAAAGGATGCAAACAAACCTGTGATAAAAGAAAGAAAAAAATCAAATAAAAAAATAATGTTTACTAATTAATACAAATTAGGTAAATAATTTGTGCTCTAAAATCAAGAGTATAAAAAAAAATCTTCGTATTTGAGATATTATTCCTTCATGAATGATATTGCTTTTTTTTTTTTCTAAGAAAAAAAATTTCATCATTGCCAATATGTTTTTTTTTAAAAAAAAACTAGAAAATGACTGCAAAAAACATTAATATAGCAAATTATGCTTCACCACAAGCCAAATGTCTTGTCAAACATTCTAATTTACATTTACAAGCGCATTAATATTACACCTTACCGTGCGACAAGAACGATCTCGTAGCTTGTGCAATCATTCTAGCTTGATTGGATATAAAACTGAGTAACCCGCTGAATGACTTAGGCCAAACCATAAGCTGTTTGGGAAACCTCCTTAGCTGCGTGACAATTTGTTAGTAGCGTATGTTGTTATTTTGAACCTTTAGCTCAACATCTAAAATAATGGTGCTCATCCTGTTAATTTTTA
Organism: Omphalea diandra; assembly: GCA_949677035.1. Taxonomy (NCBI): domain Eukaryota; kingdom Viridiplantae; phylum Streptophyta; class Magnoliopsida; order Malpighiales; family Euphorbiaceae; genus Omphalea; species Omphalea diandra. The sequence continues at coordinate 40,739 of CATIWR010357018.1, forward strand.
AACAGTTCAACATCTAAAATAATGGTGCTCATCCTGTTAATTTTTAAACAGTTCATCGGAAACAGAGAATGCAAAAAGGCCTTTAAGAAACGATCTTTAACATGATAAGATTACAAAATTTGTAAAAATATAGAAAGATCTCTTGAATATATTTAACCTTCAAAAAAACATGCGAAGAAAGCAAGGGTGGTTCTACTCCCTTTAGCTTCCAGCCATAAGAAAAATTACAGTATTCTCATTCAATCTCACCTACCCTACATCCTCATTTCTTCCTCTGCTTTTCCAGCAGACAACAATGGAAACAAAGACTCTTACAGCTCATCATGTGCGTCATCATCTTCTTCTGCTGATGCACCGCCTGGGGCTCCACCAGATCTCTGATATACCGCAGTGATGATTGGGTTGCAGACAGCTTCAACCTCCTTGAGCTTCTCTTCATAGTCCTCTTTCTCAGCGCTCTGGTTGTCATCAAGCCATTCGAGGGCCTCCTTTGTAGCAGTTTCAATTTTCTCCTTCTCATCTGCCTCGAGCTTGTCAGCTAGCTTGTCTTTGTCGTTAATCTGGTTTTTCATGTTATAGACATAGGTCTCCAGACTATTTCGTGCATCAATCCTCTCCTTCACTTTCTTGTCCTCTTCAGCAAACTCTTCTGCCTCGCGGACCATACGCTCAATTTCCTCCTGGCTCAGACGACCCTTATCATTTGTAATAGTAATCTTTTCTGATTTTCCAGTGCCTTTGTCTTCAGCCTTGACGTTTAAGATGCCATTGGCATCAACTTCAAATGTGACTTCAATTTGAGGAGTCCCCCTATTTAGAAAAGGAATCAAAGAATGTCATGACCAGCAAAGGGATGAATCAATTGTTACAGAAATTAATAAAAGAAGAAAGCAGACCTTGGAGCTGGAGGAATGCCAGTCAGATCAAATTTCCCAAGCAGTCTGCAATCCTTTGTGAGACTCCTTTCTCCTTCAAAGACCTGATATCAAACCAGAATCAAGAATGTTCAAGATTCAAGCACAGCATCAATCAAAATGCACACAAATATAAACAACAATTGTACCTGAATGGATACAATAGTCTGCTGATCCTGGTAAGTAGTAAAAACTTGAGATTTTTTGGTTGGGATAACAGTGTTCCTTGGAATCAACTTGGTCATCACTCCACCAACTGTTTCAATTCCCAGTGTGAGGGGAGCCACATCCAAGAGAAGGATATCTGCATTCAAAATTACACAATATCTATCTTCAGTCAAAGGTCAATATGCAGTCTTCACACAAACATCAACAGCACATTCATCATCAATGCCATTGGTCAGCAGAATTTTTTTTTTATTTTTTAAAAAAGTAACCACTCACCTTTGGTTTCATCACCACCCTCTCCACTCAAGATGCCTCCTTGTACAGCAGCACCATAGGCAACAGCCTCATCAGGGTTCACACCCTTGTTAGGCTCCTTGCCATCAAAGTATTCCTTAAGCAGCTGTTGAACTTTAGGAATTCTAGTGCTGCCACCAACAAGAACAATCTCATCAATCTGGGTCTTTTCCAACCCAGCATCTTCCATGGCCTTCTTCACAGGTCCCATGGTTTTTCTGAACAAATCATTGTTTAGTTCTTCAAAGCGAGCTCTGGTGAGTGGTTCAGAGAAGTCCACACCATCAAAAAGTGATTCAATCTCCACACGGACTTGGTGCTGGCTGCTAAGAGCTCTTTTGGCTCGCTCACTTTCCCTTCTGAGCTTTCCAAGAGCCCTGTTGTCCTTGCTGATATCCTTTCCGTGCTTCTTCTTGATCAATTTAATGAAGTACTCCATAATCCTCTGATCAAAGTCCTCACCTGGATGAAAATACACCGTAAGCATACACTGATCAGCAGATGATATCAATGTAATAGTGAAGCATGCATAGCCTACTACTAAAAACGAAAACAGAGAAAATTCTTACCTCCCAAATGTGTGTCTCCATTAGTTGAGAGAACCTCAAAAACACCATTATCAATTGTCAAGATACTGACATCGAATGTCCCACCACCAAGATCAAAGACAAGAATGTTCTTCTCACCACCTTTCTTATCCAAACCATAAGCAATGGCAGCAGCAGTTGGTTCATTAATAATTCTAGCAACATTTAGTCCAGCAATGACACCAGCATCTTTGGTAGCTTGCCTCTGGGCATCATTGAAGTAGGCTGGATAATGAACAGGAAAACCAAATTAGTAAAAGTACACAACTGAAAACGCATTTAAACATACTCTTTCCACAAAAAATGATATATAAAAACCCTCATCAAATAAAACAATGTTTTGCTAACCAGGAACAGTGACCACAGCATCCTTGATCTTCTTGCCAAGGAATGCTTCAGCCGTTTCCTTCATCTTAGTCAAAACCATAGCACTGATCTCTTCAGGACTGAAGACCTTGGTCTCCCCATCCTTAATCTTAACTTGGATATAAGGCTTTCCATCCTTGTTGACAATCTTATAAGGAACCAACTTCATGTCCCTCTGGACCTCCTTATCCTCAAACCTGTAGAAGCAAAATAATAGGGTAACCTCATTAAGCATTATATTAGCCATCTCCATAAACACAGATTAATACAAATTACGAGTAGAGCACTTTACTTTCTCCCAATAAGTCTCTTGACATCAAAGATGGTCCTTTCGGGATTAACAGCTGCCTGATTCTTCGCAGCCTCACCAATCAGCCTCTCACTGTCAGTGAAAGCAACCCACGATGGAGTAATGCGGTTTCCTTGGTCATTGGCTATAATTTCAACATGACCGTTCTTGTAAACACCCACACAAGAATAAGTAGTTCCAAGATCTATTCCAATCACTGTTCCCAACTTAGTAGCTTCCTCTTTTGCAACGGAAATTGCAAACAGACATCCTACAAATCAAATTCATATCTAACTACGTCAACACCGGTTTTGAACAAGTATTTGCAACAATTATAAACTGAGAACCATCAATTACATTTCTCCATAACTCCAAAGCAAAGAACAAATAACCCATTCCAAATTGGAAGCCGCTAAAGCAAAATTGCAATATTACCACATTAACTACTACGTCTCAGAAGGAAATAAAAATATAAAAACGCAGTACAATCATTCAGCTACAAGCTGTAACTACGTATTAACATTCATCCAATCTGGAGTAAGTATTACTAGCACATATTAAATTTAAAACATTGTAATCGACACAAATCATCTATCATATCTCGTTATAATGCAACACAATGAGACCAAATGCATTAATCTTTTCGTAAATCATATATCCAAACAGATCTAGCGCATCACTAACAACATTAACAGCCCTAAAACTAATTCCGATCTGTAACATTACAGGCAACACAAACAATCAAAAAAGAAACGAAAAAATCAGATTTATAAAAAAAGAAAAGAATCAGATCTGTGATCCGAAGAAGATTAATACAAACCGAAGAAGACGATTGCTGATACAACGAGACCGCGGGCTCTCCACGAACCAGCCATTGCGCGCAACTAATCTTCTTCTCTCTCTCTTTTCTCGTTCTTTCTCTGCTTCAAGGGGCGTGCTTGCTTATGTGTTTCAATGTTTAGACGTTTCTGTTTTTGATTAATCGCGCGTCTAAGGCTTCGATTTCTTATAGAAGAGAAGACAGACCAGGATGCCCCTTACAGGTAGTCGTCAGTAGAAACGAAATGAGGGAAACATGTCATTTGTGTTGACGTGGACCAATCAGATTTTGAGATTAGAGCGTTTGGCCAATTAAATTCGTTCTCGTGTTGCTACGGTCGCGGCCGTTTGTGATTGGGTGCTTCTACGCGCATTTCTTTCGTGTCAATTTACTCTTTTTTTAAAAAAAATCTTAGAAGCCTCCACCCTTTAGGCCCCTACCGTTCCGGGTTTTCCTTAGGTCCAAGCATTGGCCGTGTCTCGCTAGTCGCTACCTAGAAGTTTATGGAGCTTCATTTATCACGAAATTTTTATTAAAATAAGAAATAATTCAATTTTTTTTAATGAAATGAAAAATAATCAACAAAGTAAGATGTTAACAATTTTGTAAATTTAAATAAATAATTTTATTTTCAATTTTATGTATTATATTTTAACTAAATAAAATTTTTTAAAATCTTAATAATTTATTTAAAATTAAGGTTAATTACTACAAATCTTCTGTAATTTACTATATTTAATTAATTTATATCTTATTAATATTATATAATTTAACTTTTCATGTTTATTTTCATATATTATTAAGTTTTTCTATTAATTTTTTTGTTCAAAATTTTTAAAATTTTTACTATAACTTCTTGTGATTTGTTTTATTTAACTAAATTGTTTTTTAGTTTTTAACATAATATGAAATCATTTTTCTCTTGATTTATTATATTATTAGATCCTAAAATTATTTTTTGCTTTGATATTTTTATTATAATTATTTAAAGTCTGTAATACTCTTAATATTAAATTAAATTTTCAGATTTTACCATCTCGATTATTTCATTAATCTTATTATTTTTTAATTTTAAAATAATAAATAAAATTAAATAAATTAACTACAATATTTATTAAATGAACATTAAGATTATAATAAAAATCATAAACAAAATGAAAATATAAAAAGTGTAAGTGTGAGTAAAAGATGATAAAAAGAGTTTTTTTAATTGTAAGTGTGTGTGTGTAAATAAAAATGATGGTATTTATCACTATAAAATATTTTATTTTATTTTTAGTTATTTTTTATTGATTAAATTTGATCATAATTTTAAGGTGTGTTTAATTATCATTATATTTAATTTATTTTAATCTTTTTAGTGTTTCAAAACTTAAAAAATTGATAAAGTTGATAGAACAAGAGATAATGAAATTTAAAATTTTAATATAACACTAAGAATATTATAGATTTTTGAAATAATTATAACGAAAAATATCAAAATGAAAAATAACTTTAAGGGGTTAATTACATTGAACCCTTCATATTTGTTATATTTAACTAAGTTGTTACTCACTTTTTAATATTATACTAAATCGTTTCTCACATTTTGCTATGTTACAGTAAAAAGTCATTTCATCAAATTCGTATTGAAATTGTAAAAATTTTGTATTATAATAGAACAAACGTGAATGATGACTTAGTATAATATTTTCAAAATTGAGGGACGATTTAGTTAAATATGACAAACACTAAAGGTTTCAGAGTAATTAACTCAATAAAATATAAAACTCATTTTTAATTGAATTCTCTTTGTCTAGCCAAAAAATAACATTTGAATATTGGAAGACTTTTTAGCATAATAAAGTAAACATAAATATAATATTAGTACAATATTAGCAAACACCAAAAAACTTTTTAATATATAAGAAATGACATAGTATAATATTAAAAACTAAAGAATAATTTAGTTAAATATGACAAACGTTAGAAATTTAAAGTAATTAACCTCAATTTTAAAACATAATAGTGTAATAAATCAAACGATAATGACTATTTCATACAATACTGAAAAAGTGAGAGATAACTTAGTTAAATATGACAAATTATAGTAAAATGTTCTATAAATTTTAATGAAAAATTAACAAAATCAGGTAATAATATAATGGTAAGAAACATGAAGAATTAAATCATATAATACTAAAATGTGAGGAGGACTTAATTAAATATAATAAACCTAATCCTTAAAACTATAAAGAACATCCATATATTTTATTACTTTTCATTATAATAACAAATTTTAAATTATTTTTACTTGTTAACTTCCTTCTTATCCCCTATATATACCGAGACTTCTCAACATACATTGTCTGCTCTGATTTGGCTGAACAAAACTTTAGGAAAGTGGCCTTCCCAGCATGCGTTTATTATTTTTCCTTGTGCATCTTTGGGAAGAAAAGTTTGTGCATTTCAGAAAGTAATAAATATTAGTTATGATCTATGGATGGAAGCAGATACTTCATGGATTAAAGCATATACTATCCATTTTTAAGACATCCCCTGTAGACTACTGACTCCATATTGTTTCACATCCAACGGTGAAATTCTCATGGATGCCACATTTTTCCCAGAACATTCCATGGGGTTCATTAGTTACGATCCTGAAGATTCTACTTGCAAGAAATTTAAGGCTGCTGAGGATCACAAATGGGAGGGAAAAATTGTTTATGTCCAGTGTCTGATTTCTCCCCATCCTGCTAATATGTCAACTTACATGCCTATCATCACGTTAGGATCTATCTAACTTTGCTTTTTTCATCCTTTGTATTGCTTCTCTAAGGAACCTTTTTTTTTTAATTGATGAAGCTTAATTTACTGCTTTAGAGTTTAGTAATTCACATATTTTTGTTTATTTGCTTATTAATAAGAATTTCAAAAATTTGCTCTTGAATCCTAATATATATGTGTGTGTGTGTGTGTGTGTGTATATATATATATATATACCCATTAGACTTCAGGTGTCAGATTCAAATTTCTCAACAAAATGTCGTGATGTTAGTGATATCAAGATTTTCTTTTCAAATCCAACTCAAGCACCAAAGTGAAGGTTTTTTTTTTAAGCTGAGGTTACATTTTATGAGTGTCAAAAAAGAAAAATCAAGATGTAATATATTTTTGCTTATTAATAGAAAATTATTCCATTGTAGCTGCAAATAACATTTGTTTTCTTATAAAAAACAAGATGAAATACATTAAACATGTTATCCCATTTGCTGACGCCACAACAAATCAAGGAGTTATGACATAATTGTTCCAAGACAAAGAAAGGAATTAGCTAGCTAACAATTTATTAAAAACACCTTGTAAGGCTGATCTTGAGATTTCCTTACTATAGACTGCTCCAACAAACCATCCCTATGAGGCTACTAAGTTTTCTCTGTCACTTGATTTTGTAATCTTAACTTCATCACCATCTAACTCTTGAACAAGTTGATCAATCTTACGGAATTGATGGGACCATCTTGTATTGTACAGAATCTGGCGAAGATCAGACCTGTTATCATCTGGAGAACAACTCTGTATGCAATTTGATAAGTGAAATTTATTTGATTAACAAACCGATATATAGTACTCCATTCTTTTCTTGGTACATCGAAAAATTTGAACTCTTAACCTTCTATGCTATATTGCTCTTTCACAATGAAATAACTAAGCTAATGTAACAGAAAAAAAACATATATATATATATATACCTTAAGTTGATAAAAAGGTGTTAGGACGGTCATTTTGTGCCTATTAAGGGAGTAGTGCTTGAAGAAGTTTTTCACTAATCAGCTGCATCTGATGGAGTTAATGTTGAATTCCATTGGTGACAGGTTCTGTTACGTTTGACATATAAATAGAATGTCCAATGAGATTTTGCATGTCATAAGCTTTTCATTCATGGGACATTTTAAGCTAGAAGTGAGAGCTCCTCAGTTGTCATTGCCATTTTTGCTTCATTAAGCTGTTTCATGCAGAATATGGTATTAGGTCTATTGCTTCATCACTTGGATAAAAGAAATGCACACGGAAAATACTATCTGCATAGAAAATTGGGGCTATTGAAAATGCAAATCACAACAAAAATTTTTATTGACATTTGGAGTAGCTGCTTCAACTTCTGCCAAGGATGAATAACCAAGATTGGTGGCAGCCTACTTCAAAAATGCTTGAATATCTTGCTTATTTATGCTTCCAATTGGATTGATATCTGCTGAGCTACGGCCATACTACAAAAGAAGTTAAAAAAGTGAGAAAGTAGATTCAACATGAACCGGTCACATCAACATCAAATAGAAAAATAAGATACCTGAGATAGCACATAAAAGTCAGAAGGTTAAAACACTATGTTAACTATAATATATGACATCTGGCTAAGAACCTTTGTTAGCTGACCAGTCAGTTCTTTGTCCACATCAGAGCTACTCAAAACTAGATGAAACCCTGAATTGTTATGAATCCAAAGCAAGAGTGAGGCCAATGTTAATGCAGTGACCATCCTGATTCAAGATTGAATGTTCTACAATCCTCGATTCTCAACATCAGAATCCCCATTTACCTATGCAAAAGCAACCTGATTAAGGTTAGGTGAGATTCTATTCCTCGCGCTGAGGTAGAAGAAAATTAATAACCAATTTTATGCCTTATTGCGTAGGCGCTTCCTAGTAAGCATTTGAATGACTGATAACAAAGCAGAAACAATACTGTCTATCGAAACATCAAGATGCCATGAACCAATCTCATCAGCCAGAACCTTGGCTTGTCGTCTCATC
>CATIWR010357067.1:0-19800 GCA_949677035.1 Omphalea diandra
ATAATAAGCACACAACATGAAATAATTTGTCATATAACTATGCAAACACTACATATATGTTCAAGCATCCCAAATGCAACGGTGCAATTGTCATTGTCATGTTTTTACAATTCACATGTCTAAATGATTATTTGTCCTGTGCATATGTTCATGTGAGATTTCATATCATTTGTGCAATGCATATATTCATGTGATAATGCCAATGAATAAGGATAAGGTTGTTACACTTTGACTCTTCTTGATCTGAGGCAACCATATATATTCTCTACCTCTTATTTGTAGAAGAGTAAGACCCCTCATAAGAAAGCCACTGGACCTTATGTGTGAGAGGAATAAGGTTGGAAGGATCTTTTGCTAATTGTATGTGCATGCCACGCATATCGTGCATACATGCATCATTTACTTATCAATGCATCATGCTAATAACCCTTATCTTGCAACCATCATAGCTCTATCTAAACCCTTGTGGAAGAGAATGGGCAACCGACTTGCTAAGAAAAGTAAGACTCTGAGTCTAAGCTAAATAATTGATCTAGTCATAAAACTAACCATACCATTGGAGGTTTTGGATAAGATGATGACTAACTTAAATCGCAACATGGAAGAAAGGATTGTTGATGAGGTGAACAAGTGTGTTAATACGATTCTAAAGAAAATGGACACCTCTGTTAGCAAGAATGACAAAAGGAAAGCACCAATTAAGGTAGCTCAACCTATGGTGATTGATGATGATCTACTTGGGATAAAAGAGTATCATGAGAGAAAGCTCACAAAAGAAATAGAGAGCACCCATTTTGTCTTAGATAAACCCATAAAGAATGAGATGGAAAATACTTGATTCAATGACTTTGCCAAATAGTTGGAGAAGATCTAGAAAGCCTTGGATGCTAAAGGCTTTGAGAAGGGAACAAATATTGAGGAATTACTAGCCCACAAACCTGAGAACATATGCCTAACCTCTCTAAGTTTATGGAGATTCAGAACGCTAAGAATCATGTCTATTCATGTGTGCTACTCAAAGGCATTTACGGTTCTGATGAACATTATGTTCGAGCTTTTTGAATTTTCATTGGAAAGATTTGGTAATACATGTACTTTAACCTGCTAAAGATCATTAGGGAAGATTGGAAGGAACTAACATAAGCTTTCGAGAAGCACTTTGTATACAATTCAGACCTAGAGGTCACATTGTAGGATTTCGAGTCCTTGAAGTAGAAGACTAGTGAAAGCTTCAATGGCTACATTAGAAGGTGGAAGAAGATAGCTTTAAAGGCAACTATAATGCCTACTGAGAGAGAACAATTCCAAATGATTATCAAAGGGTGTTGCCCAGTACATGTGGCATCTCAATTAATAAGAATTTTCAAAGCATGTGCATTAACTCATTTATGATGCATGGAGTACTAAAGTTACACAACATCATTAAAATTCTCTCATGTCATCCCATTATTATTAAAAGGCTTTTCTTCAATTGTTTTGAACACTATGTATCTTGTATCACAATATAATAACTATTTACAACAAGACATACATGGCTATATAAACTAAAATACTAATAGACTGCATATTGGCCCAACCTTATCAGATTGCTAGACAACAACTTCAAAATATAGACTAAATGTAATCTTTAGTCTACTCTTCCCATAAGAAAATTTAATACAAATAACTAAGCTTACATACTCAGTAAGTAAACACATAATGATACTTCAATCACAAATAACAAAACTATCATTTAAATATAAATAACTCATCATCTCACCTATGCATGAAATAGAGTTTTTCATCTTTAATGCCACATAAGCTATCAAATGTTATTGTCACATAGTTTGTCACATTTTATTGCCACATTATATATAGGATATCATCGCCAAACAAGTTGTAATATTTTGTTGCCACATAGGCTATTATATGTTGTCGCCACATAAGCTATGAATATAATTACCATACAGGCTATAAAATGTCATTACCATATAGGGTTTTATATGTCATCACCACACATGCTATAAAAATGTTATTGCTTGCTCAAACAATATCAAATAATAATTTCTCAGTAATTCATTTATGGATCGAATAAAATTTTGACAATATAATGACTAATAATGACACCCATCAACCTTGGCAAATAGTATCACAATATACTTTCATTCTCATGCCATAATTTATTAACATCTCATAAAAATAAATAATTCAAAAGTCAAACAATGCTTTCATTCAAGTATTCATTAACAACATCTCATTAAATAAGATTTCAATCCATAGAATTTAAGTTCATATCATTTAACCAATCACATAATTAAGTACAATTAGTTATTTACTTACCTCCTCCTTCAACTATTAAGTTGTGGATGGTCCCAGCTTATTTCCCATATTATCTTCAATGCCTTGAGGACCTATTCCAATAATCCAAATCAATCCATTATGATAAAGTAAGATTTTCACCTCGTTATGCATATATGCTATAATAAAATATTATGACCTTAGTAGGTTGTTTCTATAATTGTTTTTTCCACATAAACCTAAATGACCTAATTCTTTTTGTCAATTAAACTAGACATATATGGGTACAACATATCCAAAATTCAGGCCAAATATACACTACACAATTTATGGTGAATTTATAAATTTGCCAGGTTTCTGGTGCAATTATACGCTAAATAGTCCTATAAACTTAACGATATCTCAAAACATAAAAGTATAATTGAAAAGCTAATTTAGGGACAACTAATTAACATATAAATGAACATTTTTTATGCTTCACACATTCTCTAATTTAGCATTGAAGGTCCTCAAAAGAAGTGGTCAATCTCAGACTTTGTTGGCATGAATAGATTCAGGATTAGTCCTGATCAAGGAGCCATATTTCTTAACACACAAAATATTAAGAAAAACATATTTACAAACATTTAGGCAATACATAAAGCTACAACTTTGAAGTTTTACACTTCACCTAACTCTAACTTTAGGCCTATGAAATTCTTAGAAAATAGAACCAATAAATAAGCAGGTTTCAATAGGAGTCAGTCACAATCAAAGGGCTATATCTCTTCACACACAATGTATTTAGAAAAACTATTTACAAGAATTTATATGAGACATAAACCTATAATTTCATGCTTTGAACTTTTTCCTAATTCATCTTTTAGGGTTATGAAATTGTGTGTGCAACAATATGCTCTAAAACAGAATTAAGGAATCTAGCTCATATTCACTATCAACAACTTCTCCCTAAATCCTAACTACAACTTCTTTATAACTCCCACTTTTGCTCATGATTAATATTCTATGTAGGAGAAATTTCATGGAGGAACAAAAATAAAATCACATACCTTTTACCAAAGTTAGAAAACCTTAGATTTCTTCTTTGTTAACTTCTTCTTTTCCATTTTTCTCATTTTCCTTCTTCTCTTTCTTCTTTCTTTCCTTCTTTCTTTTTTTCTTTATTTGCAATCCTTTTTCTGACATATTTTTCCCTTTTCTACTCTCTTAGTAGCCCTTAATGGTAAAGAATTCTAATTTGTATTCTTATTCTAATGAGACAAAACATTGGTGGCTTGTTCTTTTTGGTTAAAAGTTGTAATTTTCTCTTGTAGTCCCTGTTCTTCATTATTTCATCTCCTTTATGCATCTGCCAATCCCCATATGCCCTTTATACTTTTAATCAGTTCTAAAACACCATTACTTAAGATGTTATAACATGCACACAACATATGATAATTTTCCATGCAACTATGCAAACGTCATATTCATATTCAGATACCTTAAATGTTATTATGTAAGTATTCATGCTTAAGTCATGTGATGCATATATGCAAATATATCATGATTAAAATGCAAATAAATTACATTGAGGATGTTATAGCATTGGTACCAAAATTAAGAAGATGTTGATTAAGGACTTCGTGGACCTTCAAGAGGCCGGTTCGTAAACTGAAGAGTTGAAATATAAGTCATGGAGGCAATATGAGGGAAGAATAAATACTTTGTCACAACCTTAAGCTAAAGGGGGTAAGACTGCCATTGTAAATGCGATTAGGACCACAAGATAGTTTATATATTTGAGCATGCCCCTTTCCAAGGTATTTGAAAAATTACAAGAAAATGAAATATTGAAGCCCTTAGCATCGAGGTCATCTCCTAATCCACTACCAAGAGAATATGACATCAATGCTTATTGTGCCTTCCATTAGGGAAGGGGGCACTATACCAGTGACTGTTATAGGTGGAGATGTGAGATTTAAGACCTCATTAACAATAAGATGATTGTGTGCATGTAGAGATGAAAGGCTAAGTAGAGAGGGGCATTTATCAAGGGGCTAAGTAGAGAGGAAACCCTCTCCCAAACTATCATATTGTTCCTCCTTCTAATCAAGGGGCATTTATGATAGATTCTAGGGTGTTTGATGAGGTTATTATGGTCACCTTCAAAGAAATACCAAAGGAACTTGTTGTCATGGTTTACACTATCAACCCATGGGAAAGTTTAGATGAAGAGATAGAGGAGGCAATAGTGAAAAGGATGATCAACCTGTGGAAGGAAAGCGATAAAGAAAATGAAATGGGGCAAGTGAACCATATAACTCAAAATGGGAAATATTACCCAGATAGAGAGACTCTTAAGGAACTAAGAATTGAGAAGAAGCTAAATGAATTTGTTATGAAATAAAAGGAGGATGACAACCCTATTGTAAAATTGCTAAAGAAAATGTCCACTCATATCAACGTGTGGGAATTTCTCATCACTTCTTAAGAGCATAAAAAAGCAATGGTTGAAACCCTATCTAACCTAATCATTTCCAATGAATCCACTCCAAATGACATTTTTGTTTTGGTCGCCGTAAAAGGAAAAATCACCTTTTTGAATGAAGACTTATCATTAGAAGGAAAGGAACATAATCTATCTTTATTTATTAGGGTCGAGGTGAAAGGGAAGCACACTTTGTGTGTGATGGTTGATGTTAGGTCCAAGATCACCATCTCCCCCGTAAAGTTACTACACAAGTTTGGATTGTCTAAGAAGGATTTGAAAGCTTCTAATAGTATCATCTGGGCCTATGATAATAGTAGGAGGCCGACTTCGGATGTGTTCAAAACCTTAGTGAAAATGGGCATCATAAAAGCAATAGTGGAGTTTGCAGTCTTAGCCATTCTTGTCACTTTTTCATTATTGTTGGGAAGACCATGGTATCATCCATTAGGTGGTGTACCTTTTACTATTCATTAAAAAGTTAAGATTTCTTATAAAGGTGAGATTATGGCCATTTGTGTAGAACTGGGGAGATTGTGTCAGTGTTAAGCATGGTTGTTCAACACCTTAGAGGATTCTAGGTTGTTAGAGCTACTAACAAATAGGTTAATCCAAAGGTGGTAGGCATTATAAAAAGTATAAACTTTTTTCTTAGTCAATGTTTAAGGAAGAATTCTATTCGTATACTAGAGTTCTTGGAGATTCCTATACATAGTCCAAGGAAAGAACTAAGCTACCATAGTGAAGGGTCAAAAGTGGAAGTAAAGGATTTCATGGACCATTATCTAATTTCTTCATGAAATAAGGGGAAGCTATTGGAAAGGATGACTAATAGCCTATTGAGAACAAGACGTCATTGGGGGATGACAAAGATGAACATGAAAAAGCCTTTTTCCATATGGATGTTAGTGAGTTATCAAAACTATCAGGATTTATCAAAGGAGAAGGATGAAAAGAGGAAAAGGAAGAAAAAAAAGGTAAATAGTTATGGGAATAGCGGATAGCCAAGAGTCAGGCCAATATGTAGTCTTGTATGGCCCTCAAATTGCATGGCCTTATGACAATAAGAAAAAGCTCTTAGAGGAAAAGGAAGAGTGATACTCCTTAGAATAACATTTATGGTCTACATGTGTTGATTTCATGGAAAAAAAAATATGGGATCGACAATCAAGGTGCTCCTTTTGTGGATTCAGAATAGAAGCATATCGGTTAGTGCAAGTTCACTAAATGAACATATATTAGATTAATTCTAGCAGATATCGAGGACATGATCATCAATTTCATTGAGGACATAGGTGATGGTGGACGCAAAGGATCAAGCTGAGTTAGAATAGGTGTGGCCCTTTGGGAGAGATTTACGAAGATTGAGTTGGGGATGGCCAAATGAAGTAGGATTTTGAAGACGTGGTGAAAACTATGGCTAGCACAAAAGAAAAGAAACTATGGGATTTTAAATAGGGTAACAATCTTAATGTTACAGCTAGTAAATATGGAAAGGATAAAATTGAGAAGGGTCTAACAAAAGAAGCTCCCACTAACCTACCTGAAGAAGCTATTTTTCCTAGCATTCTTATTTCCAGTCGTTTTGAAATAAATAATTTATTTCTTTCTAAGTTTAAGGCAATGAATGATGAATTTGCTTATGTAATGTTTTTCTTAATGATAGTGTGTATAGCATGCATCATTTCATGAGCATATTTAACATTAATTTTATGCATACGATCGTATTTAATCTTGACACTGAGGAAAATTTGAAAATCTTGTTCATTGCTAGTGATGCATACTGGACGAGTGAAGGAAATTTGAACAACTGCTAAAGAAGTACCCAAGGGTCTTTGTTTGGACTTATGAGGAAATGTTAGGGGTTAAAAAGTAAATTGCAGAACATCAGATCCTGAACTACCCATATATAAGGTCGGTAAAACAAAAGCTCAAAAGGATGAGGCTATAATGGGCTTAACTAGTTATAGAAGAAGTGGTGAAGCAACTAAATGCCAAAATTCTATAAATAGTGGACTACTCAGAATGGTTAGCCAACATAGTGTCAGTATCAAAGAATGATAGGAGAGTAAGGATGTTTGTATATTATAAGGATTTATATAAGGATTGCCCAAAAGATGACTTCTTATTGTCCCATATCGATGTTTTGGTAGACAGTGATGCAATGTGCATTATGTACTCATTTATGGATGAGTTTGCTAGTTACAATCAAATCTTCATGGCTATCATATACAAGGTGAAAATGGCTTTCATCACAAAATATAGGACATATTGTTACAAAGTAATGTCATTTCACTTAAAGAATGCAAGGGCAACATACCAACGGATAGTGACGACTTTATTTCATGACTTAATCCATAAAGAGGTGAAGGTAAAAGTGGATGACATGATAGTGAAGTCTAAATATGATAAGGGCATTTCAAAGCCTGGGAGAAGTTTATGAAAAAAGTCAATGAGTACAACTTAAGGTTGAATCCTAAGAAGTATGTGTTCGAGGTGACCTCTAGCAAACTATTAGAACATGTGGTAACGAAGAAAGCATCAAATTTGATTGAGACAAAGTGAAGGCCATTCAGAACATTCCTATATCTAAGATAGAGAATAAAGTTTGAGGCTTCCTAGGTCACATAGAATATACTAATAGGTTCATAACAAGACTTACCTCCCATCTACAAACAATTATTCAAGTCGTTGAGAAATGACCAACTAATGAAGTGGAATGAACAGTGCTATAAAGCCTTTGAAATTTAAAGGAATGTTTAACAAGCTCGCCAATGTTAAAATCCCTAAAATTTGGAAGGCCATTAATCTTATATCTAATAGTAAAGGAACATGTTATGGGTGTGATGTTGGCTCAAGAAGATGAGATGAGGAATGAGCATAGTAAGAAGTTTTTGTCTTATAAAGTGAAGTATGACTAGATGGAGAAGATTTTTTTAGCATTAGTATAGGCCATAAAAAATTTGAGGCACTACTTCTAATAATACTCTATAAAGGTGGTCTCAAAGGCAAACCATATCAAATACTTACACAAGTCCTTTACTATGACTGAGAGATTATCCAAATGGTTGATACTACTGATTGAGTTCAATATAAAGTATATGACTAGGAAAGTGATTAAAAGATAAATAGTCATAGAGTACTTGGCACAACAACCACTCAAAGAAGGAGAATCAAAACTTCCTTAATTTCTTGACGAAGGATTAGGTGTGATCGAGCCACTAAGTTTGAGAATGTACTTTGATGGGGTGGTGAACAAGAAAAGAGTGGGTGTATGAGTAATTCAAATTTCATTAGAAGAAGAATGCTTCCCTGTGGCTAAGAAGTTTAACTTTAGGGTAAGCAATAACATGGCTAAGTACGAAGCTTGTGCACTTGGACTAAAACTTTTGATGGAAATGAGGGTTAAGATCGTTAAAGTATTTAGGGATTCATTTTTGGTTATCTCTCATGTGACAGATGAGTGGGATTTAAAGGAAGAGCTATTAAGTCCATATTTAGAGCATTTGAAGAGAATGGCACAAAATTTTTAGAAATATATATTCCATCACCTACCGCGGGAAGATAACACAATGGCTGACAATTTAGCAACTTTGTTTTCTATTTGGAATGGACTAAGGAAAATGCCATTGAAGCCTCTTATCTTGCTCAGATCTATAACACCATGTTATGTTGATGAAAAATCGATACAAGTGTTGGTTGAAAATCACCTTTGGTGTAATGATGTGCAAACATATCTAAAGAGTGGTAAAGACCTCGAAGAGGCTGAAAGAAGACATAAAAAGATAATTTAAAGGTTAGTGTCGTAATTTATAGTCCATGATGGTGTGATATATAATAGGATGGTTGATGAGATTCACTTGAGATGCCTAGCAGAGGAAGAGGTGAGCAGAGTCATAGATGAAGTACATACAGGCATTTGTGGTCCCATATGAATGGGAAGGCTTTAATAAGGAAAATCCTAACGCTAGGCTACTATTGGATCATAATGGAGTAAAACTGTATTCATATGGTTCGAAGTTGTCATAAATGTCTGATTATAGTAGCATCAATCATTTGCGACCAATTGAATTACAAAATCTAGCGCTGTGATTGGGATATCATACCATCTTCTATGAGGGGGAATATGTACATTATAGTGGCAATAGACTATTTTTCAAAGTTGGCAGAGGCCTAAGGCTTTCGACAAATTAGGGGCAAAACAAATGGCTCAGTTCATCAAAAATAATCTTATCTATCAATATAATGTAGCGCATCACATTGTTATAGATAACAACATTCCGTTTAGTCCTAGGTTAGGGTAATCTTAGAAGAGTATGGAATAACTCACTACAAGTCATCACCATATGGACCACAAGCTAGTGGGGCAATTCAGACAACTAACAAGAATGTCAAAAATATTATTGCAAAAATAGTCAAAATATATAAGGATTATTTACAGAAGTTACCATATGCCTTATAGGGTTATTGAACTATAGTAAGGACATCAATTGGAATGATGCCATACTCTTTAGTGTATGGGATGGAGGCAATATTGCTAATTGAGCTAGAGGCAAAGTCCTTGCTGATATTGGTTGAGTCCAATATCCTTGAATGCTAGTAGGTGAGAAATAGATTTGAATAATTAACTTTGCTATATGAGAAAAAGCTAAAGACTCTGTATCACATCTAGTTGTATCAAGCTAGAATGGCCCAAACATTTAACAAAAATGTTAGGTTACATATGATAAAAGTTAGCAATTTGGTGTTGAAGGTAGTTCAGCCACAAACTCAAGATCCTCGAGGAAATTTCAAACTGAACTGGGAAGGCACCTATGTGGTCAAATAGATCTATTTGAGTGGTGCAATGAAATTATCATATATGAAGGGGAACGAGTTTGTCAAACCAATAAATCTAGATAGGTTGAAAAGATACTTCATGTAAGGTGCAAGAAAGGTAAAGTAGCCTGCTAAGTTGAAAACCCAAAAAGTCGATATAAGGAAAAATTAGGGCATAAAATCATAAAGCAAAATAAAAAGAAAAAATTGCCTACTAAGTCGAAAACTTGAAATGGCAGCTTAAATAAAATTTAGAGTAAAAAAAGAATAGGAGTGGAAGACGAGGCAATGAGCAAGACGATTAGATGTTTTAATATGCCACTATTAAAAGTAATGTGCAAAATGTAAATGGTCCATATTAAGCACAACAGCAAAGGGAAACATTTTCACATAATTAAAGTAAATTCTATTAAACACGGCCTTAAACCAAAATGACATATATAAAAGAGATGTTTTCAATGATAGGTCATTATTTGTTATTCTCTAATATGATAAGGAACATGTCTGCAACTCCAAAGGTCATGCAACCATGCCATGTAGTCTGCAACATTTTCATGTTTTAGATCTTTATTAGTGTAAAATTCATAGATATGGTTACTGTTCCAAGTAGCCTTAACCATGTCTAAGAAGCGCTGAGATAAAAAATACTCCATGAAGGAAGAAAGGAACTCTACTTAAGCTAAGGAGTACCAAACTAGCAGCACACCTGAGTAGGGTCATAAAGAGTGCTTGAGGCTAAAGCAGGAAGGATGAAATAGTCTCTATAAGTCCTTAGTGTAATGTGTGATAGATTCCACTATGGGAAACCCCTAATGGATATTAAGGATAATGATGCAGGACATCCACTTGACCCACTCAGCTCTAGTAGAAGTTGGCCTCAATAAATAGTAGTTCGAGTGGTATTATAAGTAGTAAAACCTCACATCACTAGTAAGGGCAGCCAATAATTTTAATCTCTATTACAGCCATCTCTAAAAAAAACATAATATGTTCGCTAGATTGAAAACCATTAAGGGCAGTTTAGGAAAAAATTAGGGCAACAATAATAAAAAAAAGAAAAGAAAAAGGAGAGAAAAAAAAGAAAAGAAATAGAAGAGAAAAGAAAGAAAGAAACATCACATGCATACTATAAGAGAAATTATTGCCTAAAGTAATAACAATCTTCCCATGAAAGAATCATCGAACCAAAAGCTACTCTATCTTGACCCATAATGGTCTCACTTAAGATCATTGGTATGGGAGTCCTCCCTGACTCAGCCCCTTCTAGATGAGGTAAAACTTGCAGATTGATCTCCTCATCCTCCCTCCATATTAAATACTCGCTCATCAAAATGGCTATCGTGATACGAGTTTGAGCTACCCGAGCATGGCATCTAGAGGGGAAGAGAGTGAGAAAATGAGAAATGAGGATTTTTCTCCTCACCCAATGTGTACTATGGCACCTTCTCATATCGCATGTCGAACAGCTCCATTATTTTTCGGACATATAGGTAATCTAGTTGGGTAGCACAATCTAGTTTATGACTGTAACACGAACAATCGAAAATGGTGTCAAACTCCTCTATTAGAGGGCAGATCTTTGCATCCCTAAAATAGAAGGTATGGTTAGTGGGGTCCCATGAATCGTAAGCAATCGAGAGGAAATTCACATCTAAAGGGACAAAAGAGAGATAGTGAAGGGAAGTAAGGCTAGCCTAGGATAGATCAAGCCAAATCTAGGATATGAGAGATCGTAGAAAAGCTTTTGCCATGTTTTAGGGCTAAAATTAGATATTTTAAAGTGAAAAGCCAGGTATAGGTATTTATAGAAAAGGAAAAGTTATCTAAGTGTTGTACAATTATAAATAGTTAAAAAAGATTGTACAATGCACCGAGATAGTTTATACAAACCACTACTAGTTTGTACAACCCTCCATCCCTAAGAAAAAAATGTGGGCAGAATTTCCCCTATTCCATGGACTAAAAAGTGTAATACCTATTCAACATACATGAATATGTGCAATAAATGAGCAGAATCATACAGTTATGTAGTTGGGAGACATCATAGGGAAAGAATTAAATTTTGCACTAAAAAACCTAAAGTTTCCAAATTTAACCAAAAATGGAGGCAACATCATCTTAATGTATCCTCAAAAGTCCTACTACCAAAGTAAATATCCAAAAATAATAGGGCTTCCAAATAGCCCAAAATATCAATCATAACTATGCAAAATATCAATAATATTCCAAAATGTATTGTATTAAGAAGGAAAGTCCTAAAAGATCTAAAAGTGACTAGCATCTTAGTCCTTCATGCTCATCGAAGGCATCTCCTCATCATCCCTTACTCTGTGATGGCCATATACTCCCCATCGAAGCCCTCCTCAACTACCAGAGTTAACGCCTTAATTTGAGCCTCAGCCTCTGCTAAGCATTAATCCTTATCTTGAAGATTATGCATCGACATTGGATCATCTTCTGTAAGACACTTGAGGGTTAAGATGATTAAGACACAAATTACAAAATTCATAGGTCACAAACATGCATACAAGCATTATTTTCCACTTATTATGTCTTTTGCTACTATATAAGTATTCTTTTACACTTATCATATATCTTTTGCTACTAACTTGCATAGATCATGCATGTTGTGTCATAACCCTTTTTAAGGTAGCAATCAGGTCAGTCATGGCCTAGACCTGGATTCGAAGACTCTGTCAAAAAATGAAAACACTGTCAAGACTTTGAACATGGTGAGATACAATAGAAATGGCAATGAAAGATACTTACGAGTGTAGTCTCGGTCGACTCAAAGGGGTAAGTGAACCGAGTAAGTTATAATGACATCATAGACCTTATTAAAGATGTCAAGCAGGACTCCATCAGGTTGTATGGCATAGAATCTATCTCTCCCACCACTATTAGCTCCAACCCTCTATATGCAGACCCATAAACCCTTTTGCGACTCTAGGTAATCGAAGCAAGTGTAGTGGCCCTCTGTGTGACTTGTACAATAGTCCCTTGGGCTTTATGCTAGAGAACAACTCCCTCATTAGCCTCTACTAAGGAAATGTGTTGATAGTCACCTCGGATAGTAGGAATGAACAAACTAAGGCCCTGATCATCTACGACCTATATGGAATCAAGTCCAAAACAAGCCTTGGCATGAATCACATTATCACTTGGAGCCCCAAACCATCCTTCAAACTAGTCATCTAGAACATGTCCAAAGGTAGGCACTAAGGAATAGGTTGAGCATCCAAGCTCTCCAGCCAACAAAATACCTACTCCTCCAAATGCCACTTATGAAAGTAGGGCCTTATCAGAAATTGCCACCCAAAAGAAAGGTTTTTTGCCTCCACCACCTATTGCGGCCATACCTCTATAGGCCCTCTCTAGTCATAGCATAACTACAATCAGAACAAATAACCATTATAAGTATAAAACCATGAAGAATGAGTGTATAGCTATATTAAGTATAAAGCCAAGTAGAATGAGTGTATAGTTATATTTAACATAGGCTTCCTTTTCCAGCGTAGTAGTACATTATCAATTGTTAGGGTGTTCAAGCGAGCATGCCTGTTGACAATGGAAGTCTTTGCATGGGAGTTGAGCTCCACCTGATGAAATGAGGATAAGTTCCCATCTATATTGGCCACAAGGTTGTTCCCTACTAGTAAGCCTAACTCGAGGGCCCAAACCTATCAATGCAAGCATCATGAATTTGAAATAGCATAAACTAATAAAGATGCAAATAAAAGTTAGGAGCAACTCACAATTAGCACCCAAACACCAAACATATACCTTTTACCCTTAGAACATCGATCTAAGTATTAATATACATAAGTTAGCTTTGCAAACCGCCAGTCGAATCAGTGAATGAGCACCAGGTCCTCCAGTATAGGTGCGAGTTAGATATCGACCATGTCAAAATCGCTAGAGAATAAGACCCCTAATAAAGTGTAGAACAAAAAGCATTGAGTGTGTTAAGCGACCACTTCCTTTAGGCTGATATCAATCCTAAAGAGCACTAACTTGTGTGTTGAACCATGCAAAAAAATTGATTCCTCTTAACTTGTGAGGTAGAGCTAAGCAACCTAAAAACATAATCCTTTTGGTTCATAGGATCATGCACGTCAGAGTCGGTGGGGAAAGGATACTAGCAAAGCAAATCCCTGTAGATATGTGAAGTCCCCTAGCGTAATCGTCAACTCCTCGATCAATGGTAGATGGAAGGTGTGAATAGTATCCATCCACTACTTTATTAGTACTTGAGTCATTACATAATCAATCCTCAGGGCCTACTCTGGTAGGATCTGAAGAAGAGAGATGAGTGCAGTCCCCTCTAAGAAGGCTACCAGGTATGGGTGCAACTCTTTAAACCATGTCCCTACCAAACCCATCACCTTGCATCCTTTTTCGTTGGAACTTCGCTGTAAAAATAGAAAAATAGAAGAAGTAGCAAACACTTAGAAAAAAAAAAGGTGATAAAGAAATCTTTCGAAAGCTTTCAAAAATTACTTGTCTTTAGAAATTTTACAAAAAGCTTGAAAGGCAACTTAGCAACCAAATAGAGACACATTCAACACTGGATTGACAAATTGAATTCTCCAAAAAAGTTAAATAATTTATCTAATTATCTATTTTAGGTAAGTATTATAACCCTAACATATTATTTCAAAAACTAATTTCACCAAGTTTTCATACAGGTCACTAAGAAAAAAATAAAAGTGCATAGATCAAGTCAGTAAATCAAGCCAATGGAAATGAGATAAAATATTATTCATCAAAAGAAATAAAAGGGTGGCACCTAGGATCGACAATCTTATAAAATAAAAGCACAAAGGAAAAAGAGAGGGAAAAGTGCACCTACCACTCTCAAGGCAGCTCTGGCTAAATGATGGTACAAGTTATAGATTGTCGATGTGTCGCCCTATAATGGAACCTACTAGAAACATCTTTGTCATTGCACCTGGGAAAGGACTCATCTTTGTAAACCTCCACTAGGAATGTAGCTACTCCAAGGCATTAGTGTAGCAAGGTCCTTATTGAAAAACTCGTTGGGAATGTCAAACATCTCATCATTGGTAAAATTAACCATGATATCATTTCTAAAAACACAGGAAACCTAAGAAACTAGGTTAAAAAACCTTTAGTGTAAGAAGGAAGAGAAAAAGGAATTGCATAAATAGCAAAGGGTCTATCAAGGGGTTATATAGTGGGGCTGGCCTGTACAACGCAAAATGGTCTCCATGTTTTGAAAACAAGTTTCATCAAGTGGTCTGTATAGAACACCCCTGGTTTATACAAACCACTAGAAGCTGGCAAGCCCAAATTAAACCCTTTAATCCCAATTTTTAAAATTAAGCCCTTTAAGGCCCCTCAATTTCCTAAATTGGGCCTCTCTCAAATCTAATTTTCCAAAAACCCCTCTTCAGACTTAACTTCCTAAAATATTCCTTCTAAACCCAATTTTCCATAAATTAGCTCCTTAAGAATAACCCTACCAAAGCCTGAGAGATTAATGCTTAATAATAAATCGACCAAAACACCCTTGCTCCTATTAAAACCTCGAAATACTATATCGACTTTTTAGCATGCCAATCAAATTGCCAAAATACCCTTCAACCCCAAGCTTAGTCTTCATAAAAGCCTTAAGAAATATCCAATAAAAAGATTCATCATCATAAGAATGTTTGAATCTACTAGAGTGATTTTTATAGTATGTGGGTGCGAGACCACTTTATGGCAGAAATGAACCTCCCAAAATAGTCAAAAGGGCTCTAAGAGTACCAAGTCACCTTTGACATGCCAAAAGGCCAAGAATTACCTGAGGTCAACCTTAAGGGGCATCCTTGAGCTAAAACCATCATCCAAAGGATTGAAGCAGTTGCAAAAGATTCAAAAACATTAGTAACTATGATAATGCAACTGTGAGCATAAAACACAGTAACACTTAGCACTTGCTAGAAGTTTATAGAACCCCTCAGTACCTATTAGGAAGTTGCTAAAAGACATAGTAACATCTAGTACCTGCTTAAAAGTTGTTAGAACTCCCTCAGTATGCGGTAGTAAGCTATTGAGAGATACAACAACACCCAATACCTGCTAGAGAGTTGTCAGAACATGCTTTAGTACTTGTTCAAGGAGTTATTAAACACTTGTATCCTTTGATATTTTCACATAAAGCATAGGCCAAACTGTAAGCATCAGATTCTAGGCCTTAGGATATAAAGCACGATGATGAAGATTATTGAATATGTTTCCCAAAATGAAAGGGGAAGTTCCTAAAGGAAAGAGAATAAGAACTTAGGACACCTTAGAAAACCCTAAAAAATAAGCCTCACCTTCAAGCCTAAGTCCAAACTAAGTACAGGTCTAAGCCAAGTAAAAGATGTTAACCTTGATTAATGGGCTATATATGTCACTTAGATTAGTAGTACAACCTAGTGAATAAGATTGCACAACCCGCTTATAAGCTATACAGCTCTACCTTAAACCTTAGTAAGGGAACTTTTTGGAACTAGTCCTCCTTTAAATCCAGGGTCGTATAAGCCTATCAATTAGATGTACAACCCACTTCTGACTATATAACTCACGTGCAAACCCTAATTTTAGGAGATCATTCATTTTTTATGATTGGATACAAATAACCTACAACTATAACCATTTTAGCTATAGCGTACCAATCCATCATCTATAAATACCTCTCCATTTGAAGAGGGAGGAGAGGCTTAGATGACCCAAAAGTTACCCTACTAAAATTTCTCCTCAAACACTACTTAGAATAAAAACATTTAAACCCTATCTCCTTTCAATCATTCCTAAGGTAAAACAATGCCTAATCTCTACATTTTTTATGCATTCCCAAGCATTTTAGACGATATTGAACAATAGTGAGGCTCTAAGGGCAAAATTGCATTTAGTAATGCATCTAGAATCCTTGTACCTCTTTTTCTTCTTCTTTTTCATTTCTTTTTTCTATTTCAAAAAACCTAAAAATTAGGGGCTATACAATCTTAATATAAGTTGTATAACCCACCTTCTGGGCTATATAGTCTTGTAAATTTTCTCCTCCCCCCAGATTCTTTCCATTTTAAAGTTATCCTCATGATGTTTTACAATTCCATTTACATAATAGGATAATTTTTAATGACCTAAAACCACTATTCATTTTAAAACTGGAATTTGGGTAACTTTTAAATGTTTATATAGTGTGTTTTATGTTAATATTTTGTGTTCCTCCATACCTTAATTGATTAGCATTTTGAATATTTTGTTTGGACTAGATTTAACAGTAACCAAGTGAGGAACCATTGATTCTTAAGACCTTGGGAGTCTCATTATGGTTATATTTATTTTTCAAAAATGTTACTAATTTGTTTTGGCTTTGTGATTTCCCCTTGTTGAAATCGCTTTCTAACCCTTGTTATGGTTAGTAGTATCTATAGATGCCTAGCTATAAAGAGAGAGAATTCATCAATCCTAAGGCCTTTTTTATAATGATTTTATTTTGGGCCACTCAAATCCTCCAAGTGTTTTGCATCATATATTTATGATTCCTTACCTTGCATGTTGCATGTGTTTGTGTTTTAATGCTATATTGCTTCTCATGTGATGTTAAGGTATGCTCATTGTGGACTTAGAAACATCCTTAGGTACCTTGGCATGAGAGTTATGGTAATGTGAATTATGCTTATTTGTTTTGCTTAACTTATGTTTCTTTTACTTACTAACTTGTGCATTTTTTATGATATAGATACTTGCTTGTTTTAGACTATAAATTTGGTCTTGAAAATCATTGTATAAGATTATGAATGACTACTTGATGTGTGTTGAAGAAATGCATGATAACTATATGGCATGTTGCATGACCCCCACTCCCCCTTTTAGATGATTATGTATATATGATGAGATGCATGTCAGTCTCTTTGCCAAGATGCATGATCCCCCTCCCCTTTGAGTCATTTTTTTGGTTTATTTAGTTTAATGATGGTAGAAGCATGGTTAAGGCCATTAAATTGGACTAATTAATAGTTTGGTTAAAATATTAAAAGTGAACCAAAAATGTTTGAAAGCTAGATCCCAATATTCGAATGGATTGGAGGGTGTCTAACCTTTTTCCCAAATACTACCAAATTTTTAAACCCAATTTTTGATAGGATGAAGATGAAATGGGTCTTCTAATTAACTTAGTTTAGGCTCAAATTTTGCCTTCCCTAGATTCTTGTCCTAACCAAAGTTGGGTGGTGACTTTATAGTTTCTAGGGATGGTGCCAACGTATTATCCTAACTTGATCCCCCGATGACCACAATTTGGACTTAAGGCTTTGAACTTGTGTAAGGCCTAAAGGATCACCTATTGATCCAAACACTTGCCATATCTTGGGGTCATTACTAATGTAAAGACCCTAGTCCTCTCGATCCCCTGTTGGCTAAAAAAAGGATGGAGTCACAAGTAAAATTCCGTTCATTTGAGTAGAGCCCTAAAATTGAGGTGTTGACATATCCCTCACGATTACCTCGTTACATTAATATGTCATTTTGAAACTTTTTCTTTTAGATTTATGTTAAAATTCTAATAATATCCTTACTTATATCTTAAATTCTAATAATATACTTACTTATATCTCAAATTTTCTTTTTCATACCATAATCTCAATAAATCCTCATCCCTTTCTTCATCCTTATAAACCTCTTCTCGATCATGGCTTGAGTGGACGGTCTATACATTCTTTAGCCATTAATTAATGGTAATTGGGAAAAAAAGAAAGAAAAATATAAGAAGAAGAGAGTAAAACTCATGAATGCAAATTGAATCCAAAAACTGAATGCCTAAGATAACCCTAAAATGAAAAACATCATATAGTGAACAATCAAAAAGCTTTTTTGCTCCCTTTATTGTTAAAATATAACCCCTAGTAATATGGATTTTAGTTCAAAATGGTTGATAATACATTCATAAAATATATGATATCTCAATTGGGCATATTCATTAAAACACCAATCTCAATCCATAGGCAATCAAAAAATATTGCTTTTTACCTTCCACGCATAAATTCCTAATAGGCTAAAATCTATTAAACCCTAATGGAAATGTACCCATCAGGCATCTAATTCCTATTTCCTCATAGACCATTAAATAATTACAACCCTTCACCTCAAAATCTAGAATAACTATAATTAAAAATAATTAAAAAAATGGCATCGCAAAAGAGGTTTAACAAAATTATATTCAAATTTGGGTTACCAAATGAGGACTCATCAACGAGTGGGTTTGGAAATTATGGCAATGTTATGACATTAAACTTATAAAAGTTTCAAAGCAAATGACATTCTAAAATCAATTCTCCTGTATGTAAGTACAAGGAAGAAGGTGCACATATGAAATCCCTAACACTTCTACAGAGCTAATTATGCACCTGACAAGATGTGTCTCTCGTTGATAAATCTTTCAATATCTTTTCTTAATCCAGTGACATCTTTTCACTTAATTGCACATTTAAATAGAACTACATGCACTTTAACTTGTTCCAAATCACCTCTAACATTACTACTTTGTCAAAATCATGTTATATTGCCTATGCTCACAAACTGTTTGATGAAATGCCAAGGAGTGACACTATTGCTTGGAATTCAATGCTCACTACCTATTCTCAACTAGGCCTTCATCAAGAAGTGTTATCTTTCTTCCATCAAATGAGAACTAACAAGTTTACACCTGATCATTTCACATTCACTGCAACCTTAACTGCATGTGTTAATCATTAATTTGGGGTACCAATCTTCATTGCCAATCAGTAACTTGCATATAGATATATATGGCAAGTGTTCTAATGTTTTTAGTGTTGATGTAGTTTTTGAAGAAATTGATTGTACTAATGAAGGACATGTTGTTCACTTTTATTTGCATATGTAAATTATGGACAATTTAATGTGGTAATGGAGGTGTAACATCCTTATCCCTATTCATTGGCATTATCACATGAATATATTCATTGCATAAATGATATGAAATCACATATGAGCATATGCACTGTATCAAATGATATGAAATCTCAGATGAACATATGTACAGGATAAATAATCATTTAGACTTGTGAATTGTAAAAACACGACAATG
Source organism: Omphalea diandra (assembly GCA_949677035.1). Lineage (NCBI taxonomy): Eukaryota > Viridiplantae > Streptophyta > Magnoliopsida > Malpighiales > Euphorbiaceae > Omphalea > Omphalea diandra. The sequence continues at coordinate 19,665 of CATIWR010357067.1, forward strand.
ACAATTGCACCGTTGCATTTGGGGATGTTTGAACATATATGCAGTGTTTGCAAAGTTATATGACAAATTATTTCATGTTGTGTGCTTATTATGGCATCATAAATAATGGTGTTTGAGAGCTCATCTAAAAGTATAA
>CATIWR010357088.1:0-28353 GCA_949677035.1 Omphalea diandra
TATCAATTAATGAACAACCATCCTTACCTATTGTGCCAATGCCAATTACCTTACCTTTGGCATTGTTACCAAATGTGACATCTCCACCTTCTTTCTCTTTGAGTGATGTGAATAGTCTTTTATTTTCGGTCATATGCTTTGAGCAACCACTATCCACATGCTAATTACTTGCTTTGGTGGTAGTCACATTACCCTACAAAATAAGAGTCAATCACTTTTTCTTTGGTACCCAAGCACACTTGGGTCCTAGGGGGTTAGTGATTGGAGGATCCCCTAACTTAAGGTGAACCTTCCTAATAAAGCAATGCATATTTATATGCCCATATTTCATACAATAGTGGCATTAGAGATTAGACTTGTTTGTCTTTCTCCTATTTATGGATTTAGTATGAGTAGAGATCTTTCTCATACTATGATCATGTGAGTGCATGCATGGACACATATGATGAGTAGTTGAAGAGGATTTTCTATGATTATACCTTTTGTTGTTATATATATAAGCATGATTGGCTCTTTGAGTCTTAGCTCTAGAGCCTTGGGGAGCTTTTCCTTTGCCTTTAAGCTTAGGAGGCTTAGTGCTAGGAGCACTTTTCTTCCCTATTACTTTAATGCTTGAGGTTTGAGATTGTGAGGCTCTAACAAATGTAGTTGTGGAAGATGATAAAGCTTCGTTAAAGCCTAGACCATTCCTAATTAAAGGTGGTCTTTGTGACACAATAAGAGTGTCTAAAACCTCTTTTCCTCCATGAAATTTAGAGATTGAGCTTCTAAGCTCAATGACTTCCCCTTTAAGTGAGTCATTCTACTTTCTAAGTGACGCTAAGGAAGAAGATGATGTAGATAAATTTTCAATAGATTTCTTAAGTTCTTCATTAGAAGCCTTCAATTCATTCACAAGCTCATTTAGAGACTTGTGCTCATCTTATAGTTTGGTGCATTTCTTCCTATAGGTTTTGACTTGTGACTTATACTTGTCACAACGGGGGATCAACTCATCTCAAACTGGGTTCCTTATAGAACTTGGATGATTAGGACCCTAATTAGATATTTTCCATTGATAAAGGTGATCATCAAGGTGTTTCCTTATTATGAGGCTGATAAGGGGATAGTCCTTCAAAATGGAGCTTAAGAGACCATTAGACAAGTGGCAATGAGGTTTGTTATATCTACACCCACACCTACTATTGGCACTACTCAAGGGCTAGTTAGATTCTATGTTGGACAATTTGGTAGAGTCTTACATGACATCATTGACTAGGTTGATGATGTCACTATAGCTTACTCGATCCTTTTACACCTTTAAGCAAGCCGAGACCACCCATGTGAGTATCCTTCACTTTCATTGCTATTGCATTTCATAACCTTTAGGGTTCTGATAACATTGTCCTTTTTCTTATAGATTTTCTAGATCCATGCCAAGGCCATGGTCAACCTGATTGCTGGCTTAAAGAGGTCGTGATGCAACAAACATGATTTAATAGAAGGCATGTAATAAGTGAAATGGAATATATGTATGCATGTTTGTGACCCATGCTTTTACGTGTGATTTATGCCCTAACCATCCTAACCCTTATGTATCTTGTAGAAGATGACCTAAAGTCTGACTTGAGATCTTTGGGATATATACCAGTGCCTAGTAGAGGTAGAGACCTAGATAGAGATGATGACCCGATAAGCCGAGGAGGGTGGATATGTGGCCACTAACGGTGAGATGGAAGACATTGAGGAGATGCCTCCTGGAAGCAAGAATAGTTAAGTCATTGAGACCCTTTAGCCTTTAGGATTTTCTCTTTTTTTCCTACTATATTATAATACATTTTTTGGATTTTGTTGATATTTTTGTACAGTCGTTCTTGGCATTCAAGCTATTTGAAAGCCCTATTTATTTTGAATGATTGTTTAGATGATTCTTAGATTGTACTATAGTGATTTTGGCCTTATTTTTACCAAATTCTGAAACACTTCGGTTTTAGTACATAATTTTTATTGTGACCTTCAATTCTACTTTTGAATGTATTCTAAACCATTTTATTTTTCTTGCACATACATATGCATCTTGAAATAGGTGCCCATGAATTTCTCAGCCCTGAACATAAAGGAAATATGGTTTAAATTTTTTTAGGAGGCTAGGTTTGTATAACACATGAAGTTATCTATATAGACCTCTAGTTGGTTGTACATATTACCCAAGTTAGCGGTACAATGCTATAGAGTTATATATAGTTGTAAGGCACTAATCAATCTCTTCATCTTATATAAATAGCCACCCATGATTTTGCTCTTCAAATTAAAGATTTTCAACCACCAAACCATGGCAATAACATTTTTAAGTTCTCTTTCATCACATATCTGCCTTGATCTACCTTGGGCAAGTCTCAGGGCTCTTCGTTATCTCTCACTTAGACACAGAATTTCCTCGAGTGACATCCGATCTGTGGGATTTCAGTATTGATACTTTATACTTTAGGGATACTAAGATATGCCCCTTGCTAGAAGAATTTGGAGCTATTCTTGATTGCCATGTTACATATGCAGTTTGGACTGCTTTACCATAGTTGTATTACCTATATGTTTGAAAAATGGTAGATTTATTTGACATACTATATGAAAAGGTACCTAGGTATATGCTAGGTAATAGAAAAAAAAAGATTTTTATGGCTTCTTTCTCACTCTCTACCCTTTTAGGGGCCATGCTCTTGCGGCTCAGACCCATATTATGGCAATAATCATGATTGGCAAGTTTTTATTATAGAAAAAGGATGGCGAGATTGATATGTTGTTCTTACCTCTTCTATAGTAGCCAAGTCAGGGAGGACTCCTTATACCATTGATCTTAGGCGAGACCATCATAGGTCTTGATAGAGTAACTCTCTGTGCCGGTGACTTTTTTATTGAATGCCCATTACAGCTTTAGGTAAGGATTTCTCTTGCAATTTTTTTGCCCTTGCTTTTGCCTGGTCCTCCCTTGTGGATTCTTAATCCAATGGGCTGCTCATTTTTGCTTGGGATGCCCTTTAAGGTTTTCAACATAATGAGCTAATTATTTTTCCTTTTTCTTTTTTTCCTTCTTTTTCTTATTTTTTTTTAGATTTGGTTTCATGAGAGATTGGGACTATTAGCTGCCCCATTATGGATGTGATGCTCTATTACCCACAACATCATTTAAACCATTGGCTATCGAGGCCAGCTACTACTTAAGTTAAGCAGGCTGCATGGATTTCCCATATTATAATCATTATCATTCGCTGGAGCTGCATGTGCTGGAATTTATCAATTTTCACTAGGAAGACTTATAGAGACAGTGCCATCCTTCCTTCTTTGGCCTGAGGGGTGTTCTATGACCCATCCTGTGTACGCCTCTAGTTTAGCCCTCCTTAGGTCAAGGTAGATTTCTTACTCTCCTTTGTTAAAGGTCTTTTGCCCAAGTGCTTCTTGGACAGGGTTGAGGCTACATGGGATAGTTGCTACATTTATGATTTCTTCATTGGTAAAAATCCCTACCCTTAGGATGATGAGAGCTACATAGCTTGGCTACATGGTATCTAAAGTTATAGATTCCTCTCTATCCTACTAAAAGATAACAAATAATGATCTTTCATAAAAGAATACCTCTTTTATATATGAGATTCTAGTTTAAGGACATGTTTAACCAAATTTACATTAATTATGTGCATGTGTTTTCTTTTGATATTTTGCTCATGTGTTTTCTTTTAATGTTGTGCTTAACATGGACCATTTATATTTTACATATTAACATGGACCATTTATACTTTACATATTACACATTAATGAAATGCATGATTACTATTTTAATAGTGACACATTAGAACATCTAATCGTCTCACTCAATGCCTTTGCTTAGTTTGTTTCTTGTCCTTTACCTTATCTTTTCTTCTGTCGCTCAATTGCTCTGTTATTATTCCCCTAGTGGTCAATTGCACTCTCTCAACTTTTATCTTGTACTCATTTCTTTTATTCTTCTTTTTTTTCTTTCTTTACTTTAACTTTTGCTTATGCTACTCTTTTAGGTTTTTGACTTAGCAAGCTAACTTTTCTTTTTATTTTGCTTTATGTTTTTATGCCTTAATTTTTGCCTTTACTTTTCTCACACCTTACATGAACTACCTATTCAACCTATCCAGATTTATTAGTTTGGCGAAATTATTCCCATCCATATCTGATAATTTCATTACACCACCTCAGTATGTTTGTTTAACCACATAAAGGCTTTCTTAATTCGATATAAATTTCCTTAGAGGATCCTGAGTCTATGGTTGGAATACCTTTAATACCATATATCCAACCTTTATTGTACTAGACTTAACCTTCTTGTTAGATGTGAAGGCCATTTTAGATTGAAACAATTAGATTTGACAAAGGGCCTTTCAACTTTTCTCATATAATAAGGTTAACTATTCAAATATCTTTCTTACCCATTAGTATTCAAGAACCTTAGACACAACTAATGCTCCAAAAGACCTCAATTTTAGCTTAGTTGGCAATACCGCTTTCATCCTGTACACCAAAGAATATGGCATCATCTAGTTGACATCCTTATTGTAGCCTAATAACCCTACAAGGCAAATGGTAACTTCTCTGACTAGTCCTTGTACGTTTTGAAGATTTTTGCAAGAACATTTTTGACATTCTTGTTAGTTGCTCAATTGCCATAATGTCTTATGGCCTGTATGGTGATGATTTATAGTGAGTTACCCTTATTTCTCTAAGATTACCCTAACCTCAACCTAAAAATGGACTCTATTATTTGTAACAATGTGATGTCGTACACTATATCGATAAATGACATTCTTCTTAATAAATTGAGCCATATGCCTAACTTGCTAAAGGCTTAGACTTCTACCTATTTCAGAATGTAATCTATTACCACTATAATGTACATATGCCCCTTTATAGAAGTTGTTCTAATAACCCCAATAGTTATTGAAGATTTGTTGAATAAATAATTAAGAAAGTAAAAAATGAGTGTCTAGGCAAATCTCTCTCTAACAACTAGTTCCAACTGACATTTCAATAGTACCAATGATTATTGAAATTGTATTTTGTTTGAAAATCTTTCCATTGATGACTTAATAATAGGCATAAAGAATGTCCAAAAACCATTGAAAGTCTAGTGACATGAAGTGGCAACCTCCTTTTTAACAATTAGTTTCATGTCTTTGCCTATAAAAAGGCCCTCTCATAATAGAAACGAAAAGATAAAAACATTCAAAAAGCGAATACTTTTATAGTGAAAGCTATCTTTGAATAAAAAGGGTGAAACAATAGTGATCTAGCTTACAAGAGAAGATCTTTGTCAAAGCTTGTAAGTGTTATCTTCAAAAACAAAGTTTGAAGAATAAGCTTTCATACCTTGTAAATGTATTGTGAATTGTTTATTGTTGGAGTGGGAGAGCTTTTCTCAACTTTCTAAATTGTAATTTCATTTGAGAAAACCTTTATTTAGGAGCTCTTAGGAGATCTAAAACCATACTCTGTGAAAGGTTTAAGGTAGTATGTGTAAACTACTTTGTGAAGTGGTGTTAGTAGTGCCCGTAATTTTACTTGTAGTAACTTGGTAGTGCCCAAAAACTACTGTAGTAAAAGTAGTTGATAACACATATAAGCTATCTAGATAGTGAAAGGCTCTAGTAGGAATACTAGAGGAGAGGACATAGGCAGGTTGTGTTAAGCCTTTATAAATTCATTGTCTTGATTCTTTATTATTTTCATACTTGTTCTTATTTTTATTACTTGTCATTACTATATTCAAGCCCCTTCTCGGGCACCAAGGGATAATAATTGGTATCAAAGGTAGTCTTTTCATTAGAGCTTAAGTGCTCAGAGTAAAGATCATGGCAAGTCATGAAGAATTACAATCAATCCATAAGCCACATTTCTTCAAAGGAGATGACTATGGGTGTTGGAAAAATCATATGGATATCTTTATAGATAGTGAACTATAAATCTATGGAACATTATTGAAGAAAGAAGAGAAGTTCTAACTAAACTAGTTGAATATGTTTTAGTACCTAAGCCCAAGAGTGAATGGACAGCTAAAGAGAAAAAGGCAAATTTGAAAAATGGATGAGCAATGTATGTAATCTTTTCTACAATCCATAAATCTTAGTATGATAAGTTACAAATGTGTACCTCAATAAAAGAAATATGGGACACATTGCAAACCCAGAATGGAGGAACCATTATAGTCAAGAAGAAAAAGATATAAATGCACACATACATGTATGAAACATTTGTATATCAACTTGGTGAAACCATCGCTGAGATGTACAATAGGCTTATTGACATAGTGGGCACTCTCAAAACTCTAGAGAAGTCCTATTCCAATAAGGACATTGTGGCAAAGATTTTGAGAATACTTCCCAAAGATAGGTGGGAAGCGAAGAAGACAACAATTGAAGAAGCAAACAAGCTGGAAGCCCTATCACTAGATGTGCTCATGGGGAGGCTACTGGCCCATGAAATCACTATTTAGAAACCAGTTGAAAGTGCTAAAGTGAGAAAGAAAGATTTGGCACAAAAAACCAAAGTGGCACACTCTGAATCCCCATTTACTTCTTAATTGCTAACATCTTATTCTTTTAGTGATGTTGAAGATAGTAGTGATGTTGAAGATAGCAGTGATGATGAGCACATGGCCCTCATCACAAATAAGGTAAAGAACTCTCTCAAATAAAAAAAAAAACAAAAGGGCATAGAGATATAAGAAGAAAGGTAACAAAAGTCAATTCATTTGCTATGGATGCAATGAGAGAGGGCACATAAAGTTAGATTGTCCTAAGTTGAAAAATAGCAAATTTCTTAGCTAGAAACACATTTCAAATAAGGAAAACGAAGTCTACAAAGCTACTTGGGATGACACCAATGAATCTGAACCTAATGAGGAGGAAATTAGAAATGAGTTGGTTAACCATTGCCTAAGGGCAACTGAAGAGAAATCAGATGAGTCCTCAAGTGGGCACTCATCCATTAATGATAGTGACATCAATGGTGACCATAAGGTAAATCCCCTTGATTCTTACTCTATAGATGAATTATATTATATTATCACAAAGCTTACTTTGAATATGAAGACTCTCAATTTTAGCACCTCCTCTCTTAAAAAAAAGAACAAATCTTTAAAAGATTGTGCTAAAAGTCAACAGACTTTGGCTAAGGAGATTGAGTCTCTCATAACTGAGAATTTTGACCTTAAGAATAGCTTCAGTAAATTAACCTAAGGAAAGGAGAAGTTAGACTCCATCCTTTAGTTTTAAAAGAGCCCATCCATTAGACAAGGATTAGAGTATAATGCCTCTATTTCTACTACTCTTTATACTTCTAAAAAAATATTTCTCAAGGCTAAAGAAGTTAGTATACCAAACCTTATTTCAATGTCAAAGGAAATGCTAGGCATAAAGGCTAAGTCACAACATATTCACACATAACTAAGACATGCTCCTCCTAAAACAAAGCATGCCTATATGTATCATTCATACAAACCTAAAAGGCAAAGTGTCCAAAGCACAAAAATTAACATAACCATGGATATAAATACACATCACACAGGAGAATTCTTCATATGAGAAGCATTCTTAGAAATATGACTCAAAAGAGTTACAAGTCTTACAAATACTATTTGCATGCTCCACCTAAAAATAAGACAATAACTCACTTTGATGGTGATTGTTTTTACTATGGTATATATGGCCACATTTCCTATCACTGCCATTCTAGAAGGCATGATGAGCAAATGGCAAGAGCTAACCCCCTAGGACCTAAGAAGATTTAGGTACCTAAGACTTGATTTTTTTGCAAATGTGCATCAAATCTTAAGTTGAGAGCAAGAGTGGTATCTTGATAGTAGATGTTCAAAGCACATGACAAAAGAAAGAAAGTTCTTCACACAATTAGAGAAGACTGAAGGACTTGGAAACATGTCTTTTGAGATAAAGGAAAAGCCAAAACCATTGGCATATGTAAAATTGGTAAAGATGTTGACTCACCTATCCTTGATAAAGTATTGTTTGTTGATGGACTCAAACACAATCTGCTGAGTGTAAGTCAGCCTTATGATAAAGGTCTCAAATTATGTTTGAACCATAAACATGTTATGTGTTAATGATGAATGGCAATAAAATTTTATTCACTGGTAGGAGAATTCATAATATTTATGTCATTGATTTAAATTCACTCGTTAACCATAATGCAAAGTGTATAGTCTTTATAGTGGATGAAGGTAAAACATGGCACAAGAGGCCAGGACATACTAGTATGGAACTCCTCAATAAGCTGAAAAGAAGAAACTTAGTTGAAGATCTAGTTAAAATCAAATTTGCAAATGAAGGAGTTTGTGAAGCATGTCAAAAAGAAAAACAAGTAAAATCTTAATTCAAAGCCAATAATATGGTAAGTTCTTCTAGACCTTTACAATTGCTTTACATGGATTTATTTGAACCCACTAGAGTATCTAGCTTAGGAGGCATGCATTACATATTTGTCATAGTAGATTATTACTCGAGATATACTTAGGCATTATTCCTACCTCAAAAAGACTCTTGTTTTGATGCTTTGACCTTTGCTAAGAGAATTCAAAACCAAAAGGACTTGAAAATATATTCTATTAGAAGTGACCATAAAGGATAGTTTAAGAATGCTAAGTTTAATAGCTTTTGTGATGAGTATGGTATCTCACACAACTTTTCAACTTTAGAACAACATAATAGAATGGTGTGGTAGAAAGGAAGAATATAACTCTTTAAGAAAGGGCTAAGACCATAAATGACTACAATCTTTCTAAGTATTTTTAGGTTGAATATATTAGCACTCCATAATATGTCTTAAATAAAGTCTTGGTAAAACCCTTGTTAAAGAAAACTTTATATGAGTTGTGAAACAATAGGAAGACCAAGATTACATACTTTAGAGTCTTTGGTTGCATGTGTTTTATTCTAAACACTAAAGACAACTTTAGCAAATTTGACTCCAAATTTGATGAAGGAATTTTCCTTAGATACTATAGAGTCTTCAACAAAATAGCACTTATTATAGAGGAGTCTATGCATATTGTATTTGATGAATCTAACTCTACTTCTTTAAGAGAAAAAGAAGATGTTAATGATCTTGCAGGTCTTTCATAAAGCATAAGACCATGGATAAGGCCATTAAAGATAAACATTAGGTACTTGCAATGCGAGATGAACTCAATCAATTTAAGAGGAACAAAGTGTGGACTTTAGTTCCTAGACCTTATAATCATTCCATTATTGGAACCAAATGGGTCTTTAGAAATAAGCTTGTTAAGCATGGAACTATTGTTAGGAATAAGGTTCGGTTAGTAGCCAAATGCCATAACTAAGAAGATGTAATTGACTTTGATGAGATCTTTGCACCAGTAGCCAAACTTGAAGCTATTAGGATTTTGCTTGCATTTCCACCTCATATGAATTTTAAGTTATATCAAATGGATGTCAAAGTGCTTTTCTTAATGGCTATATTGATGAGGAAGTATATGTTAAATAACCCCCTAGTTTTGAAAGCCATTGCTTTCCTAACCATGTGTTCAAGCTCACCAAAGCCCTATATGGCTTGAAGCAAGCTCTAAAAGCTTAGTACGAGATATTGAACAACCTTCTTATAAAGAAAGGTTTCTCCAAAGGTTTGATAGATACAACACTCTTCTCTAAATAGATGAATAAAGACCTATTAATAGTGTTAATATATATAGATGATATCATATTTGGTGCTACTAATGTTTGCTTATGTGAAGATATCTCTAAAGTTATCAAAAGTGAATTTCAGATGAACAGGATGGGAGAACTCAACTTTTTCCTTAGATTACAAATCAAGCAAGAAAAGGAAGAAATCTTCATCAATCAAGCCAAATCTATAAAGGAATTAATCAAAAGATTTGGCATGAAAATTAATAAACTATGTAAAACTCCAATGAGCACTAACATTAATTTAAACATTCACGACCATGGTAATGTTGTGGATCAAAAGCTATATAGAGGTATGATTGGTAGTCTACTCTATCTCATAGCATCTAAACTGATATTATGTTTTGTGCTAGATATAAATCAAATCCTAAAGAGTCTCATTTGCATGATGTGAAACACATATATAAATACCTTGTTGGTACTACCAACTTACTACTTTGGTATCCAAAGAGCTCTTCATTTCAATTGAGTGCATTTTATGATGTTGATTTTGCTAGTTGTACCATAGATAGAAAGAGTACTTTTGGCACATATTAATTACTTGATCAATGCTTAGTGTCTTAGAGTAGCAAAAAGCAAAACTCAATTGCTTTATCGACTACTAAAGTTGAATGTATGGTAGCTAGCCTTTGTTGTGCTCAAATCTTATGGATGAAGCACCAACTTTTTTATTACAAAGTAATTGTAAATCAAGTCACCATTAAGTGTGATAACACTAGTGCCATCGATTTGTCTAAGAATCCCATACAACATTCTAAACATATAGACATTAGACATCATTTTCTTAGGGATTATACTAATATTAGAGATACTGTATTAGAATTTGTTGATATTAACCATCAATTGGCGTATATTTTTACTAAACCTTTTTGTGATGAAAGGATGCAATTCTTTAAAAGAGAACTTGGTATGATTGATGGGAATGCCTTAGATTAACTTCAATAGGTTGTTTTTCTTCACCTTTGTCAATCTATGTATGGTTATTATTAGTTGATGCTTGATATGTTGCTTGAACTGATTACCAATTAAGTCTTTTGACTCAATAAGCTAAAGATTTTAATTATGTATAATCTTGATCAAAATGTTCATATAGTAATTGAATTTAAGACTATATCATTGAGTTTGATTAATAATATTCATTAGCTAAGTTTTCAAAATGGTTACATCTTTGAAAATTTTATTTTAAACTTAATTCTATTTTGAAAAACATGGCCAACGACCATTGCGTGTTTCCTAATGATCATTATGTTATTAGTTAGTTCCTTATTTTGTTCTATCAGTCCTTATGTTCATCATGTATTTCCAACGATTATTTTTCTTGACCAAATGGACATTATGAGCAACCATCATCGTTGGATGAAGAACACTTGCTTGAGTAAGCTAACAGTCATGTCCAACAACTATTGTTCAAATTACAACTTCCATTGAACACTGTCAATGGTCATATTTTTAAAATAGGATAGCTCATTAAACTTCTATATAAACCCCGCTAACCCTAATGTCAACTTATTTTTTGTTTTACTGAGTTTCTAATTCTCTCTCTCTCTCTTAAATTGCTACAATTTATTTTGCATACTCATTTACATCAAACCTCAAACATTCAATCGATGGTAACCAAACTAGACTCAACTAAGAGGTGGAAGCAACCAACTCGTAAAAATCCTCGACACTCCTGCTCTAGCTCTAATACTAAGGAGAACCAAGCCTACATGCTTGCCTTGCAAAAAAAAAAAAATTATAGAACCATCCTCAGCACTACAATCATCCAAGATATAAAAATCTAGTTCAAAACCTGAAGGGAAAGGAAAAGTATCAAAACTAGAGCATACTCCTTCCTTGCTTAAATAGTTCCATATCAAAACTTAAAAAGATAATTATTTGGCTCTAAAGCTACTAAAGAGACATCTAAGAGTGGAAAGTTTATTGATTGGAGTGATCTTTAAAGATATGGGTAGGCTAAAAAGGTAGAAGAGCTAATGATTAGAATAAGATGGGAGTTCTTCTACCATCTCCAAAAACCCTCATACCTAGAACCCACGGTGGTGTTCCTCACCTTTTTGGAGGTGTTAGATAGTGACTATGATGTGTATACTAGGGAAGGCTGAACAAAATTTAGATTATTTGGAAAGAAGAACACCTTAATTCCAAATGATTTTGGAAAAGTGCTTTGATGCTACTACCTTAGGGATAACAAAACCTCCTTCAACATTCAAAGTTGATGAAAATCAATTCTGGAAGTTTGTCACTAATCGAAAGAGCAATTACAATAGTAACAACAATAAGGCATCAAAAATTAAAAGTGAAGCCTTGAGAATAGCCTATTGATTCATCATATGGAATATAAATGAGAGAGTTCAGGCAAATGACAGTTACATAATCATTGACTTGTTTTATCTTTAGTGCATGAAGAACAATAAAAAGATCAACACTCCATTATTCTTAATGTAAAGGATAGATGAATAGATGGACAAAGCCAATGAGTTTGTGATGGGTCACTACATCTTAAGAATTGCCAAGTATATGAAATTCATTCCCCCTAATAGAGGATGAACTAGAAAAGAAGAACATTATATTAGAGAAGTTGCCATACAATGAATCTATTAGTGAGAAGATGGTTCTCATCATAGGGATCTTACAAAAATTAGACTCTATACTAATTAAGAGAGTACTATAAAATGGAGAGAGCACTTAACATGAGAAGGAGAATGAGGCTATTGAGGAAGCAATAAGAACAGGGGTTGTAGCAAAAGGGATTGGAACTAATGCTCTTACTCCTGCTACATCTATTCCATCTTTCACTATCTTTGATAGGAGAGTTCTTGAGCAACTGATTGAATCTTTTACTATCTCCCGATACTAAAAAGTGTAGAAACTTCAAAGGGACATGAAAGACATCAATTAAACTTTAGATTGGATAGTGGAAGGGTTAAACTTGCAACGAAGGACTTTAAGTACTCCAACTGAGCAAAAATTAGTATATGAGCCCAAGGACAAACCTTAAAACCATCTCTACTCCCTCATACTGCATATTTACTTTATTTTGTTTTTTTTTCTTTGTTTTCTTTCTCAAAAACAACTGATGTAATGGACAATAGTTTTAATGCAATAATATGTTAACTCTTTCTTATGTTTATTATTCCTGTCTATTTCTTTTTTATATTGACAAAGAGGGAGGACAAAAAAGAGAAGGTAATACCAAAGAAGGATAAGGATGATATACCAAAGGTAAAGGAAAGGTAAATGTATGTGAAACAAGAAGAAGAGATAGAAAAAAGGCAAATGAAAAATGTGATATGTAAAAGGTATACGTGTATGGTAAAGAAGGAGAAGTAATAAAGTATGTTCATGGTAATGACTTGGCATACAAATGGGAGTATATATATGAACTTATTATGGAAAATAACTTGATATGAGAACTTGTTATGATAGTGCATAAAATATGAAATTAATGAGGGGGGGAGGGGAGGGAAGGGGGGGGGGGTAATATAAACATATTGTTAGAACTTGTGCACTTAATGGTAAATCATATTCTTTGATATTTTGATATACTTAAAGATGAGTTAAAATTTTATTATATCCATTATATGATGTACGCTTTTCATTTTTTTCAAGTTTGATAAACTTTGATAGATTGTTTGTCATCATCAAAAAGAGGGAGAATGTTGAACTTAGCATATTTTAATGATAACAAACACATCTAAAAACTGATCTTTGTCCAAGGCGTTTGTGTAAAATCTTACAGGTACATCAATTTATTGAACAAAGATGTATAAAGAAAGAGTTATGATGAAAACTAAGTAAGTATTGCCATATTTCAATAGGTGTTGTGACTTCAGCAACTGGAGTTGAGGGATATTAATAGGTGTTGAAATGACACCTAAGTATGAGTAAAGTCTTTTAGATCTCCCAGTCAGCCTTTTTCTCAAGCACAACAAGCATTAGATGACTCAATCACTTAAGTTGTGTAAGTCTCTTTGCAACAGGCATTGTAGTTTTACAACGAGCATGGCTCTTGATGTCTTAATAAGGCATTGCATTTTTGCAACAAGCATTGGACCATATGACTTCATTTGAGCAAAATTCTCAAGATCTCGACGCAGGGTTGGATCCTACCAACGGGAGTTAGAAAAGTTCCTAAGTAAAGCTAAGATCTCTAGACCCTCTAGTAAGATGTTTTAAAAAATGCAATAGGCATTACGGTCACTTTCAATTGGCATTGGAAGTTCACTAATAGTCATTGAAGTTCATATCCTTCGATAAATTTGCAATGACCACTGTTCATATCTCATTAAGAGTTGAAGTTGAATTTCAATATACATTAAGAATTATAAATGACCACTAAAGAGTTATTGAAATAAACAATTGAGAAAGCCAGAAGAGGAGTGTATAGGCAAATCTCTTTCAATAGCTAGTTTTAAAAGGCATTTTGATAGTACCAATGACCATTGAACTTGTATTTTATTTGAAAATCACTCCATTGATGATTGAGAAATAGGCGTTGAGTGTCTACTCTAATGACATAAATTGACAACCTTCTTTCTAATGACTGTTTCAATGTCTTTACCTATAAAAAGACCCTTTCGCAACAGAAATAAAAAGAGAAAAAAAGTTTAAAAAGTGAGTACTATTTATGAATAAAAAGGGTGAAATAAGAGGGATCTAACTTATAAGAGAATATCTTTGTCAAAACTTGTAAGTGTCATCTTCAAAAACAAAATTTGAAGAACAAGCTTTCATACATTCTCTCAAAACTCTTAGTGACATCAAGAATACCTTGTAAGTGTGTTGTGAAATATTTATTGCTTGAGTGAAAAACTTTTTTTCAACTTTCTAAGTTGTATTTTGCTTGAGAAAACATTTGGTTGGGAAATCGTAGGAGATTTAAAACCATACTCTGTAAATGGTTTAAGGTAGTGCCTATAAACTACTTAGGAAATGGTCTTAGTAGCACATATATGTCTACTTATAACGACTTAGTAGTGCCTAAAAACTACTATTCTAAAAGTAGTTGATAACACCGGTAAACTATTCAAATAGTGAAAGGCTCTAGTGGGAATACAATAGGAGAGGATGTAGGCATGTTAAGCCGAACCTCTGTAAATTGGTTGTCTTGATTCTTCATTATTTATGCACTTGTTCCTATTTTTATTACTTGCCATTGCTCTATTAAACCTTCTTTTCTAGGGCACCTAGGTATAATAAAATATTTTCCACTGAACAATTGAGATAAGTAATTGCAAGCTTTAAATAAGAGTCGGGTGAGACATTATATAAAGCATGAGAGAGATTTAAGGAGCTACAAAGAATATGCCCACATCATGGCTTGCCATATTGTTTAATAGTCCAAATTTTCTATAATAGACTCAACCATTTAGTATGCATTACTATAGATGCTGCAACGGGAGGTGCACTTTTAAGGAAATCAATCAATGATGCTTATGCTTTGTTAGAAGAGATAACCTCAAACAACTACCAATAGGCAAGTGAAATAGGGTTCAACAAAATAGTTATGGGTATTCATGATATTGATGCCTTCACCATGGTAAATGCCAAAGTGGATGCTCTTGCAAAAAAATTTGATGGAGTAAGTATTCATGCCATTAATACTCCATTAAGGAGTTGTGAGTGCTACAGTGAAGGACACTCGAGTACCGAATGCCAAATGGGAAATCCTTTTATTCAAAATTATGCCAAGCATGTGCAACATGTGTCCAAATATAATAAGCATCCTTGTAATCCATATTCTAACACCTATAATCCCTGATAAAGTAATTATCCCAATTTCTCATGGAGCAACCAAGCTAATTAAGCCAAACCTTCTTATCCCTCTAGTTTTCCTCAAAAGTAATAAGGTGGTGTACTATATGCCCACATAATCAACAAGAAGAGAAACAACCTTGGCACATGCAAAAGTTTTTAATAAAAAAGGTTAAGAAGGTGGAGACTAAACCAGATAAAAAATATAAGCTTGATCTAAGGTGAACCAAATAGAACAACATAATTAAAATTTAGAGATGCAAATTAGGTAATTCGCAAACAATTTTGATGCTAGAACACAAGGTTCATTACCAAGCAAGACTGAAATCAACATAAGAAAGCAATGTAAGGCATTAACCTTGAGGAGTGGTATAGAGATACCCGGCCCCCCATGTAAGGATAAACGTGAAATTGAGATGGAAACCCTAAAACTAATAAAAATTCCTAGGATTTCAAAATTAAAAAATGAGTAGCTAGACCTAACTTTCGTTTGAGATGGTGATCATAAGGTGGAAGAAGCGAATGAGGATGAAGGAAGTAAGCCCCTATTGGTGAAACCATATGTTCCACCTATTCCTTTCCCTCAAAGGCTATAAAAATAAAAGCTAGAAATGGAATATGCTAAGTTTTTAAAGAAGTTCAAGCAACTTCACATTAATATTCCTTTTGTTGAGCCTTTTGCATAATTGTCCACATATGCAAATGTGAGCATCACATTGATTTTAACTCAAACAAGTGGAATTTTGCTTGCGACTCCATCCTTTTATGGATAAACAGGGGATCGAGGGGATAAGGGTCTTTACATTGGTAATAACCCTAATATGCAGCATCTGTTTGGATTAATGAGGGATCCTTTTAGGCATTGCATTGTTCAAAGCCCCAAGTCCATAATGGTGGTCATTGGGAAACCAAAATACAGGACAATATATTGGTACCATCTATAGGAAGTGTAGAGTCACCACCTAACTTTTGTATGGATAAGAATCTTAAGAAAGCAAAATCTAAACCTAATATAAGTTAATTAGAAGGTCCATTTCATCTTGACCCCCCATTAGAGATCAGGTTTGAATATTGGTTACGACTAGGGGAAGAGGTTAGGTAACCCCAAACTACATAAAAATTTGGTTCACTTTTAATATTATAACCAAGTTATTAATTAGTCCTATTAACACCCCTAAACTTACATCTAAGCACGATCCACTTAAACAAATTAAGTCATCAACTTCAAGGGGAAGGGGTCATGCATCATGGCAAAAGGCATTTAGCATGCATTATCATCCATCCACACATAACATTTTAGAGAGGGGAGGGGGATAATGTGACATGGCATAGGGGGTTTAGCATGCATTAATCCATACACTCATCCATGCCACAATCATCCATAAACACATAGGATGATGGTCAATACCACATTAATTGTTAAGCATTAGTGAGAATACCTATACCCAATGAAAGAGAAGAAGTTAGTAATTAAATGGTAAAAAAAACAAATAAAAGAAACTAAAGGAAAAACAAATAAAGTCCCTAGTAACCATCTTACCACACCTCTAAAGTTAAGGTCCCTAAACATATAACTATTGTCCATTGTAGCAAATCTCAATATCATAAATTAGTGTACAAAGCATAATAAAGATGTATGAATCTTGAACAAAAAAAGGGATAAATATGCAATACAAAACATACTTGGAGGATATTGAATGGCCTAATGCAAAAATTCCCCTAAATAAGATTATAGGGTCAATGAACCTTCCCTCATATTGCTCGTAGTGAGCTAAAACACCCGTAACACAACTAACCATTATAGAAGTTAGAATGCCAAATTAAGTAGGGGGATTGAAAAAAAAACTATTCACATGGTTAGCATATAAAATCCTAACACAAGGTGAGCTCTCAAGGTTAATGGAACCTCAAGTTCTTCCCTTGATCATGGCTCTAAGATAATTAAAATAGAATAAAAACACCCCCTTGAAATCAAATGAAAGATCCCAAGAGTAAGTTGGTATGATAAGTAACAAAAACCATTTGAAACATAACCAAGATTCCAATTTTCAAGTGAATAAGGGCCCTAAGTCATTAAACCTCACCTTATTCTGCTACTAGAGTCATAAAAAATCATAAAAAAATGCTTCAAAAAAATAAATAAAGTCAAAGGGAAAAAGAAAATAAACTTTGTAAAAACTATCTACTAGGAAAATTATGTTATATAGCTTAATTAATAGGGTTGTACAAACTAAGTTTGGGGTTGTACAACCTACTATGAAAGATATACAACCCCTATTTTTGGATTTTAGAAACCAGAAGAAGAAAAGAAGATGAGCAAAAAAGAGGGTTTGAGAAAAGTCTTATATGCTTTCTGATGGGTTCTTTGCCCTCATTGGCACATAATGGGTCTAATATCCTCTAAAATGCTTAGAGAATGCACAAAATGAAGAGATTATATCTAGTTATACCTTGAAGTGAGTTATGGTGAGTAAAGGTTTAGGATTTTTATGTTTGAGGGATATTTGAGTAGTGGATTTTTGTAGAGAAACCTTAAAGTTGTCCCAACCTCCTCCCTTTTCAAATGGGAGGGGTATTTATAGGTAGGATGAGTGTACTAAGCCTCAAAAAGGTTCTGGTCAGAACATCGACGTATCCAATCATAGAGAGGGAGATGAATCTCCTAGAATTACGGTTTGCACATGGGTTGTACAACCAATATAGGATTGTAATCCATCTGTCAAGGTTGTACAATGCTAGGGTTTAAGGAAGGACCATTTTTAGTATGTTTTATAGACTAAGTTTTTAGGATGGGTTCTATAGACTAAGGTTTTAGGATAGGTTATACAACCTATGAACCCTAGCAATAATTTTGGGCTTGTCTTAGGTTTGGTATTAGGCATGGTTTTGGGCTTTTTTAAGGTTTTTTAGACCTTTCATCTCTTTCTTTAGTAACTCCCTTTGCATTTTAGGGAATAGATTTGATGAATTTCATCATTTGCCTTTGCATTTAGAGTTTCAAAATGTAATGCTTACAACTTGCCCCCTGTTTTGTGGGGCCTATAAGATAACATTTGATAAATTACTGTTTGAATAAGTCTTAACAAAGTGAAGTAAACAATGTAGACATGAGTAAGGATACGTAAGGATATAAGTCTTTAGTAGCTCATTGAGCAGGTACTAAAGTGGTTTTGTAGCTCTCTAGCAGGCACTAGGTGTTTTGACAGCTCTTCAACAACTTTCTAGCAAACTCTCTAGTGTGTACTGGGTGTTTTGACACCTCTTCAGTAACTTTCTTGCAAGTATTGAAATGGTTCTACAAGCTGTCTAATATGTAATAGGTGGTTGGTATCAGGTAACCGACCTTTTGCCTTTTATAATCATTGTTGCTCTTGAATTTCTCTATATGTGCTTCACTCTTTCTAATTGATGATTTTGTCTCAAGGATACCCTTTGGATGGTTCTTATGTCATTTGGGTCCTTATAGCATTTATAAAACTAAGTTCATATCCTTATAACCCTTTTGGTTATCCTGGTGGTCTATTTATTTTCTTAGCGTAATAGGCTTGAGCCTAGATATTGTAACAAGTACTTCCATGGGTCTTGCCATTTATAGGAGAAAGTAGTTCCTTTTTGAAATATTGTTGAGTCCTCAAAGAGGGCAAGTTTATCACTAAAAGGTTTATGGTTGGTTGACTTGAATCATGAAGTTTGGAGTGTTCAATAGGTGTTCTAAATGTAATGAGGGTATTTTAGTAATTTAGCCTATATGGGACTTTTTAGGAAGCTAGGTTTATATTAGTAAGTTTGGTGCTCTAGGGCTCTTTGTGAAGCTAGGGATATATTTGTAATTTTGGTGCCCCAGGGCTCTTTAGATACTAAAGGAATATTGGTAAGTTTTTTGCTTTAGGACTCTTTTAAAAGCTCAAGATATCTTAACATATTTGGTGTCAAACTCTTTAAAAAGCTAGGGATATTTTGGTAAATTGGGTGCTCTGAATCATTTTATGAATCTAGGGGTACTTTTCATAAATTTGGTGTTCTGGACTCTTTAGGAAGACAAGGATATATTGTTAAATTTGGTGCATTGAGGGCTTTTAGGGATGCTAATTATATTTTGGTAAATTGGGTGTTTTGGGGCTCTTTACAAAGCTAGGGTATTTTTGTAAATTGGTTGTAATTGGGCATAAAAAGAGGTTAGGTTAGTCTTGGTAAGCCATAAGGGAATAAGGTTGGAAGGATTAGAAGGTGAAGTGAGCTCATAAGGCCCATTTCAGCCTAGCCTATCTTAAGGGGGCTATACAGTCTTGTGTATGGCAATACAAACTAAAGATCTATATAGACTTGGTCCACTATATAAACCCCTTCTAATGTGACCTTTTTCATTTGCGTTTTTCTCTTATATCTCTTCCTTTTCTCTCTCAAAACTTTAGACTTTGTTTTTAGGCTCCCTTAACTTCTCTGGCGATTATCATGGTAGACTATAGCGATGATGAGATGTTTAATGTCCAATAGGAGTTTTTATATGTGGACATCAGGACTCTGGATGCCTTGAAGTAGTTGTGATCTCAGTGTGAGTTCATACAGATAAGCCTATTTGAAGGTGCGACTGTTAAGATGGTCTCACCTAGCTTTCCTCCAACTGATGATACACTAACAATCTACAACTTGTATCATTGCCTTGCAGGTGCCGCATCTAGAGCAGTAAGTGTTCTTATCCCTTTTCTCATCTATCTTATGAAGTAGATCTTAGGTGTTGCCCATAAATTTTCTTTTTGCTTGCAAACATTATGTTAGCTTATAAAATATTTAAGAATAATTTCTAAGACACCCACCTTTTATTTTTAGTGAAACTTATTTTTTGCCTATCGGTATAGTATGTTGCCTTGATTTGCATTCACTTCTAATTTTATTTTGTGATATACATAAGGAATGATTAAAATTAATTAATAGAATACATACCTAGGATTATAAATAATTTATTCATCCATTTTGGCAGCTTGTCGATCTTTCAATGCTTTGTTTGTGAGTACAAATTGAAAAATTATTATTATTATTATTTAGGAAATTATTTTCATAAGTTCCTCAAAGCTTATAATTAGACCCCAATGACTAGGACATGTTGTTTCCTTACCTTTAAATTCTGGCCTTTTTGATTCTTTTATTGTCTTACCTCAGTAATTATGCATAAAATATTTACATATAGTTATTTTTAGTTATTTATTCCCCTTTTCATTTTTTTTCTTTTTTCTTGTAAGGGATTTTCACCTTCTAGAAGGGGGCAGAGCTATGGATACCATTAGGGTGTCAGGGCAAATAGTGATCCTTAAGTTATAGCCTATTTAGAAGGTACAAGGGTCTAGACCTTCTTATGGATGCTACTGAATGAGATGCTGAAGGTCGACCCAGTGATGACGCATGCACTATTGGAGCGGTGGATAGACATGACTCACACCTTCGATCTTCCCTTAATTGAAGAGGTGATGATCATACCTAGAGACTTCACCTTATTGACCAAACTGTGATTCACTGGTATTCCTTTGCCTATAGATTTTAGGGTGCATGAGCTAGTGCTTCAAAAGGACTACTTGCTCAGGGTCCTTGGTTGTATTCCTTTACTTAAGGGAAGCAGGATTGTGGTGAGGTCCAACATATGGATTGGCATGCCCTAGGTCATCAATGGCAGCTTTGACAAGATGATTGACTAGAATACACACTATTTTCTATTGTACGCTCTGTCGAGAGCCTTGTTCTTGAATGCCTCTAACTTGGTCGAGTTCTGTTTAGTGCCAGTGCTAGAGGACTTGGGCCCATTACAATGCATTGACTGGGGGTCCATAATATTGGCGTAACTTTACATGTATCTTGATCGATGCTCTCAAGGCACAGGGTACATGTGTAGCACTTGGAGGGTTTGCATCATAAGTATCTCTAAATTATTTTTTACGCTTGAGTTCTTTAAGGCTTATGTTATCTTTATCAATATGCATGATTCATTGATATAGGCTTGTTGAAGGCACTAGACCTCGAGGATGATGTGGACGGTGGCTACTTCGCTTCTTGCAATGGAGCATCATGTCTTATGTGCAGTCATTTGTCATTGTCAAGCACACTGGCCTGAACACGATTATTCAAGACCAAGTATTTTTCCCTTACATAAATAAAATTATGAGTTATGATTATTTGTCTTTCATACCTAGTTTTACACTTCCAGTGGTTTTCCATCTTTATTATAATTGTGCCTTAACTAGAGGGGTCCTATGGAGATGGGGCCTCTAAAGGTGACGAAGGTAGAGACCATCTCTTGCGATCATCGTCTAATGGTGGGGCCTTATATTTGAAAATGGTATTTGGGATAACACATCTTTCATTGGCGCCAATGCCTAGATGAACAACCTGTCTCATGACACCTGCCTTCTAGCATGTTCTAGGTAAGGGAGCGTAAGGGTGGGATGCTCACCACAACATTGTGATACTTGCTAGAGGAGTAGTTATCATCTGCCAGTACCCTCTACAGGTCCTAGATGGTTGGAGAACTTATAAGGAGTGTTCTTCTATCAGAGGCAGTTATTTTGACATTCCCTTGACATGCACTTGATGAGAGGATTATTACATAACATGGGAACTAAGGCACCATTACATAGACTGCCTAAAGGTTTGCCACTCCTACTTCTGCATTTGGTACTGCTATTGTCTAGGGTCGCAAAAGGGCTTATGGATAAGCTTCATGAGGCATAAAGTCCGTAATGGTTAGTCATCTGGTTTCCATGGTTATGATTCATATTTTGTGTGTTTTGTATCCTACACATCCTAACCCTTATATTTCTTATAGGAAATGATCCAATGCCTAAGCCGCAAGATCAAAGATAAGGACCAACGTATGGCGAAGGTAGAGGCACAAAATGAGGCCTTAGTTATAGCAATTATGGAGCATGAGTATATAACGACTATTTGGTGCATAATTTACATATATTTCATAACTAATTCCTTTCTAAATATTAATGACATTATGTTAATTTTTCATGTGAAAAGGATTAAAGGAAGTAAATTTGTGTTTTCTATGGTTAAAAAGGAGAAAAGTAGCCAAAAAGCAAGAAGAGGCAACCTAAATTTTAGTTTTGAGTGCTATTTGGTGTATTAAGCATACCTCCCTCTATAGAGATCCAAACGAGGTGATTCAAAAGCCATTTGAAAGCTAAAAATAGGGCTACAACTTTTTATGTTTTGCACTTGAGCTAATTTTGCCTTCTTTAGGGTCAAAATTTGATTATAAAAATTCATGGTTGTGCACATCACCATGTGCCCAAGAATCAAGTTGGGCAAAATAATGAGCATGGCAATGCATTTGAGAAAGTAAAAAATGAGATTTTCAAATCTTTTCCAGTCTCTTCCTTTTTTAATCTTCCAAGCTTCCTAGTTAATATATTCCTTAAGAACACTATTTAAGGAGGCAAAAACCTCACAAATTAAGGGAAGAGGGCATCAAATAATGATCCAAAAAAGTAAAGAATTCAATCAAATAAGGATTTAGGAGCAAAGAGGAGCAAAAAGGAAATCATTCAAGAGCTTTAAATACTAAAGTTTATGGCTTCAAATATCATTAGTTTGATTATTTCTTTCTCTCTCTCTTTGATTATGAGCTAATTATCATTTGGCTATAGTTGTAAATGGATATTGTAGGACTCATTTGTTTATCCTTAATCTAAGTCTTTTAGTTTCATTCATTATTTATGTTAGTAATTATTGAGTGCTTTATGTTTGATTTATTAGCCATTAATCATATTAGTTTCATGAATTGATAATGGAGACATTCTTTTCATATAATGAAACCTTCAACAAATACATTATTTTGTTATTGAGTTCAGGAACCTTAACAAACCATTGCTATCGATTGAGTCTTGCTTTGTGAGGAAATTGCATATGTCTAGCTTTTGAGTTAAGGAACCGTTAGCTTAACACTCTCTTATACGTCAATTTCTACTCGAGAGGTATTAATCGATTACCATAGTGACTCAATAGTAACATTTACTGAATGAAACAATTAGACAAGGATTAGGAACCTATTAATATATCACCAAGTGAAGTTGAACCCCTAGCTAACTTCTGATATTGATTGTTCTCTTTGCAATTACTTCGTTATATTTTACATAGTTTTAATTCTTAATTTAAACCTTTTCTATCATTGGATTTATAAATAATACAAGGAATAAGACACTTTGTACTTAATCTCAATCCTCATGGAAATGATATTCATACTCTTGTACACTTTATTACTTAATAACATATGCACTTGTAGCCTAAGGGGTTATTTATATTACTTTAACCCGTCATCAAGTTTTTGGCACCCAAAGATCAATGATATTAATACTAATTTAATTGCTTCTATATTAATTAAGAATTTTCTTTTTGTTTTTGTATAGTTTGTGTTTCTTGTTCTTTACTTCTTATACATAATTAGAACTTCATGACATGGATGCACTCAAGGAATTATAAGCTTAAGTATCTATCCTCTCAAGGAATTATAAGCTTAAGTATCTATCCTTTCTAATTTCATAACTTTTAATACAATTTCTTCTTCTTTTTTCCAGGTGTTATGTAAGGAGATTGGTCATAGAAGTACAATTGGTCAAATGTAGAATTATTTTAGACACAGTTAAGTAAGTTATATAGGGGACTTCAATCACCAATCTTATGATCCTTATTTTAATACTTGTAATTTTCATTGTCAAGACCACCCGTTAACATTAGATTTTTGGGCCTTAGTATGTAAAGCCTGATGATGAAAATCGTTGAATATATTCCCCAAAATGCAAGGGAAAAACCACTGGAATAGAATCAAGGCCTTAGGAAACCTTGGAGAAGCCCAAAACTAACCATAGGACCAAAGCCCAAAGCCAAGCTGAAGACCAAGCCCAAAATTGCCTATCAAGCCTAGTGGGCTATACAACCTATTAAATATGGTTAGACAACCCATAAAGTAGGGATGTTTAGCCAACCACAGGGCTATATAGCCCTTCTTTAAACCTTAGTCATGAGAAAACTCTAAAATTGGTCCCTTCTTAAACCCTAAGGTTGTACAACCCCAATAGATGGATGTACAACCCATTCATAGTTGTATAACCCATGTGCAAACTCTAATTCTAAATGATTCACCTCCTTCCATATGATTAGATATAAATATGGTATAACTAGAACCATTTTTATCTCTAGTGCACCCTTCTCCCTCTATAATACCCCTATTTTGAAAAATGAGAGGAGACTTGGAAATCCTAAGGTTACTATGCAAAAATCACCTCTCAAATATCCTTCAAACATAGAAACCTTAAACCCTAACTTACCCTAACTCACTCCAAACCAGAAATGGGCCTAATCTCTTTAATTTTGTGTATTCCTTAAGCATTTTAGAGGAAAATATTGAACTTGTGAGCCTTTGAGAGCACAAAAACACATAAAGGCATCAAAGAATCCTTTCACTCCCTTTTCTCCTTCCCCCCCCCCCCCCCCCCTTTTTTTTTCCAAAACTAGTAAACATGGGTTGTAAAACTTTGTCCATAGGTTGTATAGCCATCTACTTGGATTACACAACCCCAATATTGGGTTATACAACATAGTTTGAATAGTAGATAGTTTTTTTATGAAGTTTATTTTCTTTCCCTCCTTCAAATTTATTTTTTTTAATGATTTTTATGATGTCTTATGAATCTAGAGGTAGAATGGGCAGAGCTTTTAATGACCTGGGACCTCTATTCATCTTAAAAATGGAGTTTGATAATATGCTTAAAGTATATGAATAGTGTTTTAGCCTCCAATCTTTTGTTATATGCTAACCCTACATGGTTAGTAGTGCATAAGGATGCCACACTCTTTTAGAGCTACATAGGGTGAGGATTCATTAATCCTAAGATCATTCTTGTGATAGGTTTTGCCTTAAGCCATTCAATATCCTCTAATGCTTTGCATTGCATGTTTACTTCTTCATATATTCATGATTGATGCATTAGTTTTCTATTTGTTTATTGATTTTATGGGATATGTCACCATGGACACTACATGTATATTTACAAACCTTGACTTTGGAGATGTGAATTACTCTGAACTTTATTCACCTCCCTTTTAGTTTTTGTCATTTTAAGTAGACTTAGGGGTTATTTTCTTCCCATCTCATCTATATTGTATGGACTAATTTGTGTTCATTTTTGTAGGTAAGGAAAGCTAATTAATGCATGCTTTTTATCTATTTAAGTTCGTTGCATGATAATCCCACCATTTGAATATGTATTCCCTATCATTGCCTTATATATATTATTTATTGCTTCCTCATATCTCACATATCATTCATACATTGCATACTTTATTTTTATAGTTGATGGCTTGCTTAGATGAATGTACATATGTTGATAAATAGAAAATTTATTAATAAAGGCAAAGTATAAAAATGAACCATTGAATACCCAGAGGTCGAATCCTGATATTCAGGTGATTTGGGTGCCTAACTTTTTTCCTAAGTTGTACCTAACTCTTGAACCCGATCTTTGATGGGATGAAGATGGATCAGACCTTCTAAATGACTTAGTTAGGCTTCAAATTTATCGTTGCTCAGATTATTGTCCCGATCAAAGTTAGGCAGTGACTTCATATTTCACTTAGGGATGGTACCAATGTATCATTCTACCTTAATCTTCTATTGACCACTACTTTGGAAAAGAGCGCTTATATTTTGCGTAAAGCCTCAAGGATCCCCGTTGATCCAAATCATGTGCTATGACTAGGAATTATAACCAATGTATGACCCCAGTCCTCTCGATCCCTCAATGATTGATAAAAATAGGAGTCACAAATAAGATTTGCTTGTTTGAGTGTAAAACTATGGAATTTGAGGTGCTCAAAGTGGCGACTCTGTTGGGGACTAACAAAGTTTACTTCATGAATCTCTAGCTCATAATTATGTTTTTCCTTTATCAATCAAGTTCTCTTTGCATCATGTGGCCTCCACACTTCACCACGAGCACTAGATGCCCTTTAGTTAACCAATGGGTTCTCTAAGCTTGATACATAAGCTATATTTAGGCTTAGGAGATGATGAGGAGGATTCATCACTTACAAGCCATGTACCTTCAAGTATGTCAAATGAGGGGTATTCGACAACTGTCCCCCAGGCTTGTTGGAGCCATCTACTCCAACAACCCTTTTAAACCTTAGAACCATGGAATAAGTCCCCAAATGTTTGCATTTTAGCCAAGTAGTGGTTTGATGTAAGAAGTTATGGAATTATTGTCATATTTTAAGTGCACATTTTTACATTACTTTAAAGAAAAAAGTGTTGCATTGAATCATAAAATGAAGGATTTTTTACCTAAAAATTATGGTAAATTGATTGAAATGTGTTGATTGACACATAATACACAAAAAATTAGTATTTTTTTAATAAATTATGGGTCTTATAACTCATGCAGGAGCTTAATTTTGAAGCTCTTATAGTGAAGCCATAAAACATGCTCACTTTCTATACAAAATCTTTCCCCTATAAGATGTGCACTAAGAGTATGACCATGCTCCATTATTTTTAGACTCACCATCAGCTTTGGCTAATCTGAGGGACCTCCAAATTCAATGCCCCATGTTGGTATTTGAATTGAGCACTTGTCTTCAGAAGAACCTTTATACCTACATTTGTGGGAGAAATAAGGTTGGAAGGTGATATGTTTACTTTTTTCCTATGTATCATTGACATTCATGCATACATTCATTTGTTTGACATTATAACATCATCATATGATTTATTACTTTGAATTCTTATAACTTACAAATAAAGCAAGACAACTCACCAGCACCAAAAAATTAGTCAATATGGGAGAGTTAAAACTCTAAGAACTTGAGGGAAGGATTAAGACATGATAAGATCAAGGTAGAACTGATGATGCATCAGTACATGGACAAGAATCTGAGAAGGATTGTCAACCAGATCTTAATGGATGGTTTGGCATTATAAGAGCCAACTAACAGGGGAATAGAGTGACATGACTATAAAGCTAAAGGAGATAAGCTTGAAAGAATGTTGGAAAGTACATGACTTTTTACTAATATGAACCAATCATTTTCTGAAATATTTAAAGAGCCAAAGATGACAGGGATGCTCAAACCACTTGATCCTGAAACTTTACCAAACCAATTGCCTAAGAGCTTTGTGCTATATGCCTTTTGTAGTTTTCACTAAGTCCATGGTCATAACTGTAACGACCAATTGTGTTACCAATAAATGTAATGACCACTTGTGTTTACAAATCATGTTGCTCTGATACTAATAAATGTAACAACCATTGATACCACTGAATGTTAGCATTTTTTTTTTGCTACCACAATCTGTAATGCTACAATCAGTACCTATCAAAGCACTCAACATCCAGGATTTACCCGTTGGCCCCACGAAGTCATACACACCGGGATTTGCACATTTGCCCCGCGTATGCTTGAGCCCTCTCTGATGCCAAAACTAGAACATCTAAATTCATTTGTCAAACCAATAACTATGATATCCATTGTTCTCATTTGTAAATCAGCTTTGATACCACAACTTGTAACATCATAACGTGGCTGCAGCTGGTACCTATCAGAGCACTGAACATCCGGGATTTGTCCATCAGTCCCGTGATGTCATACACACTGGGATTTGCATGTCTGTCCCACGTGTGCTTGAACCCTCTGATACCACCAAATGTAACTATCATATTCAGTTGCAAATCATGGCATTTAATGTTCATAAATGCATACACATTAAGGTTTATTCATCATACATATATAATCCCATATGTATTTAATGTACACATGTGTTAACTAATGTCAGGACCAGTGACCATAACTAGTTCCTATCAAATGTATGTACATGACGCAAGGAGAGAGAGTT
>CATIWR010357113.1:0-14422 GCA_949677035.1 Omphalea diandra
TATAAATTATCAATTATTAATAACAGTTATATTTATAATTAAGAAATTATAATTAAAAAAGGAATGTACATTTCTGTTATGTGGAATGTACATTTCCGTTATGTGGAATGTACATTTTTAGCGGTATCGGTTTCGGTATACCACGAATACCGCATAATTTTAGCGGTATCGGTTTTGGCGGTTTTCGTGGTACTCGGTATCGGTATCGGTATTATGGTTTTTCGGTTTCGGTATTGGCGGTATCGGTAAAATTCGCGGTTTCGGTATTCGCGGTATACCGATTACACCCCTAATTAGGGACGAAGATGGAGGATGTGTCGGCTGCCCTTTTTTGACCGTATTATCCCCTCTTGGTCTTTCTGCTACGCCACCCCACACGTGATCAGTCTCCCCCGCTTGAATTCCTCAAAAAACCCCCACTCTCCCCAATTATTTCAAAATTTGGTCGACATTTAGACACGCCCACATGACCTCTTACTTTAGAGGGCTAATTCCGTCTTTTCATGCAGAGAACGTGTTGTTTGTCGTTGGTTTGCCAAAACTAGGTGCACTCTTCAAGGGATGTTTTGTTCACGCTACTGCAATTGATAAAACGATGCCGTTTCAACCTGTCAATATCAAAATTTTACTGCGTTTTATTTGTTTTTTGAAAAATTATCTCCCCTCTGTGTAACAGATATATATGAAAGCAACCACGAACACATCACACGCACTGATTGGTGATGGCTACTGGTGGTACGTTAAAAAAATAAAGCATTGAATAATTTTAGAGAGAGAAGGAAAGAAAGGAAGGAAGGAAGAGAGTTAAACTTGTCATTTATGTCACTCAACCTTCACTTGTTACTACCTTCTCATATAAAAACTTGTTTCAAGACTTTTTTTCTACTAACCTCTTATAAGTGGACAACAACAACAATAACAGCAAAAAGCTCTACCCTTGCTCTTCTTTCTTTCATATTTATTATTGCTATTACTGTTGTTTTCTTGGGCTGATATGGCGGTGGGGTGCATAATTTGTTTTTGACTTTAATGCTTTGACACTTGATTTTGCTTTCGAGATTGCTATTCTTATAAAACAGGTGATTTATTTTTTCCATTTTTGTTTCAATTATTTAGACTATGTTTTTTTACTTCTGTATTCTGCTATAGTTACGCTTTCATTTTCCATTCTTATACACTTATTCTTATCTTTCTTGCTGCCTCTATTAATATATAGTACTGTGGGTGGTTTTCTGCTCTTTTGGGTCTTCGCATTATTGAAGCTGGTTTGTTTCTTCTGGTTTCTTGTCACTTCAGTGAGTTTATTCATCTCTGAGATTTGGGATCTGGGTTGTGCGGCTATTACTAAATTTGACTGATTCCTCAAATCTTTCTTTTTCTGTGTGTTTGTCTGTTTCTTTTTTGGTTATAGGGAGAGAGTGCTTTTAGAGTGAGAAGGAGGGAGATTCATGGCTGGAGGTGCAGGAGGTGGTGGTGGAAAGGCGGAGGAGCCTCAACCGCATCCACCTAAGGAGCAGCTTCCTAACATTTCTTATTGCATTACCAGTCCTCCTCCATGGCGTGAGTATACTTTTTAACATGAAGATCATTTTTTTTAACTTTTTAATTTTATGTTCTTTAAGTTAATAGGGTGTTGAGATTCTAAATTCTTTGTTGAATTTTTTAGGTTAAGTCCTGTTGTGTGAATCTAGTTGGGTATGTTCTAGGTAAGGTTTTAGTATTTTATATATATATATATATATATATATATATATATATATATATATATAAAGGTATGAATCTTGTTTTAGTTGAAAGTTGCCTTTTGAGCTTTCTTTCTTTCTTTCTCCCTTTATGGTAGATGCCCTCCTTTTGAAAAGGTTAAATGCTGTTCCGTGGAAATAAGCCCTGCTGTCTTACCGATTGAAAATTCTGGTCTTATTGGAATAC
Organism: Omphalea diandra; assembly: GCA_949677035.1. Taxonomy (NCBI): domain Eukaryota; kingdom Viridiplantae; phylum Streptophyta; class Magnoliopsida; order Malpighiales; family Euphorbiaceae; genus Omphalea; species Omphalea diandra. The sequence continues at coordinate 1,930 of CATIWR010357113.1, forward strand.
GGGAAAAGGAAAGTTAACTACTTTCTAATTAATTAATCTGTTTAATTTTGGGGAATTCAATGTATTTTTTGTTGCTTTTCTTTTCCTTTTTGTTAACAGAGGATGTGGTCTTGTGTCAATGATAATTCAATTTTGTTTCGTAGTCTTAACTTAATTTTTGTTGATATATATATATATATATATTACCTTTAATTCTTTTGGTCTTTTTGGATGGCTCAAATAGGACTACAAAAAGCCTTTTCTATCATTCTATTGTATTTGTGCATGTCATATTTGTGAGAAATTTAACTGTTTTGATACTTGTTGATTATGTTGGCTCATTTCGATATCCCACATCGGAGAAATAACAAAAGGAATAGATGTTTTTTTGTTATAAATAGAGTCATATCTCACATTGGAGAAATAACAAAGGAAATGAAAAGTTTTTTTTGTTATAAATAGAGCCTTAATTTCTTTAGTTTAATCATCCCAAAATTGTCTACTCATCTCTTAGGTAATTTTTAATATTTATTTCTCTTTTGTAATATTTTACTTTGTAGTCTTTTTTCTTAGTGAAATATAATTGTGGTAGTGTCCGAGAACGTAGGCATAATTGACCGAACTTCGTTAAATTCTGGTGTTCCTATTTTGTCTTTATTTTTCAATAGCTATTTTGTAGAGTGTAGTTGTAATGATATATTGTGCTGTTAAATTACTATTAGGGTGATTCTGTCTAAGGAGATTGAGTTTTAAGTGGAAGCGTTTGTGACCCCTCCAATCTTTCTTGGGAATCAACTATAGTGTGGTTTTACAGTATAATCTTTCACTCTCTATTCACCTATAAATTTATTAGGTGAATTTGGTGGGTGAAATATTACCCTTATTTCACAACTCAACTATAAAGGGCTTAAGCTCATGATCCATACCATGAAGTTGTGGGAAAGAGTGGTAAAACATCACATCCGATGTTGTGCATCCATCTCAACCCACCAGTTTAGGTTTATGCCAAGTCGATCAACCATGAAAGCAATCTTTCTTAGCAGAAGCTTAATAAAAAACTATAAAGAGATGAAAAAAGATTTGCATATAGCGTTCATCAATTTAGAAAAGGCCTACAATAAAGTGTCACGAGAAGCGTTATGGTAAACTTTAAAGTGCAAGAGTGTGTCAAAGTAATAAAGGACATGTATAATAGGGCAATCACTAGTGTACGTACAGTGAGAGAAAATACAAGAGATTTTCCTATCAAAGTTAAGAGTATATCAAGGGTCGGCATTAAGTCTTTATCTTGTCACTTTAGTCATGGATGAACTGACAAAAGATACACAAGAGAACATTCCTTGATGTATGATATTTGCAAATGACATAGTGTCAATAGATGAGACTCAGACTAGAGTACATAGGAAATTAGAGCTCTAGAGAAGTACACTAGATGCAAAGGGTCTTAAAATTAGCAGAACTAAAACATAGTACATGCATTATAGGTTTAACAAGGATAGTAGTAGGGAGAATATAGGAGTACGATTGAAGAGAGTAGCTATACTTCAAAGCATACTTTAAATACTTAGACTCAATCTTGCAGGAAAGACACAATCTTGCAAGAAGATGAGGGTTGTAGGAAAAATATTATTTATCGGAATAAAATGGAATGGATGAAATAGAAAAACACATCGAGTGTGTTGTGTGATCGTAAGATTTGACATAAACTAAAATGGAATTTTACCGCACTGTGATAAGACCCACTACGATGTATAGGAGTGAATGTTGGGCGATCAAAGTGCATCAAGTTTTCAAAATTAGTGTAGCGCAGATGAGAATGCTCAAATGGATGTATGATCATAATATAATATATAGTCCATAATGAGTGTATTAAGGATAACGTTGGAGTTGCTTCATTGGTGGATAAGTTAAGGAAATGGAGATTGAGGTGTTTTGGGCATGCGAGTCGTAAGCCTGTAGATGCACTTGTTAGAAGAGTAGAACACATTAAAGTAGACACAAGTAAGACAAGGAGTAGATCTAAGCCCACATGGAAGAGAGTAATTCACAATAACTTAAAAGCTTTACACTTTTCCGAAGACGTACCCAAAATCATTCCAAGTGGAAAAAGCGAATTCATATAACTGACTACAATTAACTTGAAATTAAGACTTAATTGAGTTAAGTTGAGTTAATTAAGTGTTTAATATTGTGAATCCATTATCCAATGCATTGGAAGCTATGGAAAATAAAAACATCAAATTGTGACTTACAACATCATCGTATGAAAATTTTTTAAAATACCCAGCTTGTCAAGTGTGAGACTTTCATACTTATAAAGAATCACTAGACATGTTAGGTTACTTCAATTCCAGAATTTCAATGATTATGTAATGATTTACTCCACAGTAACTTTATGTATTTATCACCTAGGCCCTCAAAATCCCTTGACTTCCAAATGCAACCTAGTCAATCTTACAACTCAGAACAATCCTTCAAATAGGAAAAACAAATATGCATATTAACATATTAAAACTTTTGAATGTTTATTGATACTTGTTAGTCATTTGAATGCTTTGCAAGATTTATAAAGGCAAGATTTTTCTATCTTCATTTGAATTCAATGAAGTAACTCCAATGCATACCTCAACAAATATCAAGACAAACACATATCACTTCGATCAATAAATTTCGTTCTTTTTTTGCAAAAAATAATTATCACAACCACTTGAAATTAACAGACTCTTAGATCTTAACAACCTGGTTTTCATATTGAGGAGAAAAAAAAAAAAAAAAAAAAAAAGAACACAAGAGATTGTAGAACATGTAAATGTGCAAAAGAAAGACCTCTCTTCCCGGCGCATGTCAGTTTTGCATTTCAGGAAAAATTGTAACAACTAGAACAGGAAAATGCTCACAGCAAAGAGTCATCATTAACTAAACTTATGCCAGGATTACAGCTGCAGACTTATATACTCACCGAACGAAGAAGTGCAAGAAACTTGCAACATATGCTTAAATGAGGCAAAAATCCACTACTAATCTCTGTTTGGACATCAGACAAAAGAAGCTTCAAAAGGACCAAATGAATTTTTCCAAGTAACAAAGAATCCTGAAAAAAAATATACAGAAAGATGAATCCAGCAAACAGAACTATGAGTGGCACCCACAATAAACTTCTAGTAAGGAACTAAACCACAATACAAGCCCAACAAAAGATACAATCTGAAAACTAACCTTATCGTGAAATGCTTGAGCAAACTCATCAAGAGTGAAGAAGCAAATGTCTATCGCAATAGAATAAGTATAAAGAAAATGGAAAACCTGAAAACAACATGTCAGCCTAAACTTAGAAAGACTATTTCAAGATTTAAGTGAATAACAGAAGGGGGGAAATAGAAATGAAAAAGACATGAAACTGAAATAACTATATAAATGATAAATCCTACAGAAGTTAGCATGCATTCCAAAATAAAAATTTAAGGTTTTACTTAGCACCTACAAAATAACTTTCTAAATCAATGAGTAACAAAAGAATTATTCTGTGAGGTATCATCACTGGTTTTAACAGATTTGATGATTGTGATATCCAAAATAAATGAACAAAACTAAGAATGAACACAAACAAATAAAATAGTTAATTAAATTAACATGGCAGAGGACAAAGGTGAAGAAGGGTCGACCTCCAAATGGTCCACTAACAATTGTTGGAGAAATTTTTAAGGTGATGGGTTAAGACTGCATACGAACATAATTGAAATTGGAGAAAGACTTGTCTGTGTGACATAGAATTGTTTTATAAGTAGACATAAAGCCGCTTTATCAAGTTCAATGGTAAATCTTGACTTGCAACCGACAGGGTGCATGCCAAAAATTTAATGTCCACTTCCAGCAAACACTGCTATAGAGTAGGATCACCTTCAGACTTCATCCCCAAGACCATTCTTTGGAGTCAGTTACTAGGTAAGGGTGTTATACCCAATTCTCTCCCTATCCCAAATAGTCGCACAACCTTAATGTGGGAGATGTGAGAAAAGAAAACAATAGTTAAAAACATTGGGAACCTAACAAATAAGCTTTAGATCCTAAAACTCAGGCATGAAGGAAAACATGAAAGAGCCTGCACAAATAAAATAAGAAACTACAGTCAAGAAAGTTTCATTATAGAAACTCTATATCCCAGAGAATAAAGTAAAGAACTTTGTGTCTCTTTCTGTGCTTTTGGAACCCATCTCAATGTAGAGAGTATGCAGCAGCAAAGAGAGTAATTTTAAAATGGATATATATATATATATATATATATATATATATATATATATATATATATATATATATATATATACTAGAAAACCTAATAATAATATTTTGTAAATGCTGCAATAAATAAATAATAATTTCAAAAGATGTATTATCATTATACTCCAATCCAATTAGCTGAGTCAGCTCAAAGACCATAAGCCTGTGATTGGGAGAGGGTAAAATAAGGGGAAGAGGAAAATAAGAGAGGAAATGTATTTTACCTTGATTGGGAAGGGGAGGAAAATGGGAGGGGGAAGAAAAATAACTAAAATTTTTCTCCCTTCATTTTCTCTCCAAAATGGAGAGAAAATATTGAAGGACGAGGGGATTTTGCAGAAATTATTATCCTACCCCTGGACAATGTAAAAAATTATAGAATCTGAGCAAAAATCGAACCAAACTGAAAAACTGACCGAACCGAACTGGTTCGGTTCGGTTTGATCCCTTAATACAATTGGTTTATTCAGTTATACTTTTTAAAAATTCGGTTTTAGGTTTTTTGTTCAGTTTTTTATATAGAAAACAAAAAAAAATTGAATTAACTGAAGTAATTAATAAATCAAACCTATTTGAATCGAACCAAATTTAAAATATATGTAATTTAATTGAATCAACCCGAACCGAAACTACCGAACCAAAGTTGCTTAATTTGTTTTCATTTTCACTCGACAATTTCCGGTTAATATTTCAAAATTTGAAAAATATATTTAAAAATATTTTTGTTACATTTTAATATTTAAAAAATATAAATCAATCTATAAATATATTTTTTTAACATTTCAAATATAAAAATAATTTTAGAATTTGTTCGTATTAACATTATATTTATCATTGTATAAATTTTAATTTCATATAAAATCAATTAAATTATTATTATTATTTTTTATCATTTATACAATACAATTATATATTCAAATGTGTTATTTAATAAAGGGTAAAATTAGAAATATATTACATATTATTTTCTTTCTTTCCATAATTGGTTATCCAATCAAGGGAAAATAAAAATTATTTTCTTTTCTCTCCTTTTTATCCAAGTATGAGGGAGGAAAATAAAAAAAGAAAATAAAAATTATTTTTCTTCCTTATTTTCTTCCCTCCCTATAAAATTTTGTCAATCACATGCTTAGATTCTACGCTGCTGCCTTTGAATACAAAATGGAAGATACTAATTATTCAAAAAAAAAAAAAGAATTTTTCCTGAAAAGCTAAACAAGGGGAAAACAAATGACAAAAAAAAAAAAAAAACGCTACCTTTTAAAAACAATGTTGAGAGGTAGTAAAATAAGAACAAAAATAAGATTTATTTTTCTTCTTTTACCTTTCTCCCTTATATTTAGATAAAAAGGAAAAGATAATAAATAAATTTTATTTTTTTCATTTATTTTTCTTTCACATATTTAGATAAAAAATAAAAAATAATTTATTTTCTCTTATCCAATTAAAATGTTAAACATAAAAAATAAATTTATTATAATTTCATTTCATTATCACATTTTCTTTTTATTTTTAACAACATAAAAAATAAATAATTTTCTTCTTTTTTATTTTATCTTTTTCCAAATAAAAGTTAAAGAAACTTCTTGAAGTCCCGTCCAAAAGCACGTGCCTCTCCTTGTCCGCACTTTCTGTTCCAGGTACGGACTAAATCATCACCACCTACTCTTATTTAATCTAATACCATCTAACATTCTCTTCACTCCTACAAAAAAAAAATAATAATAATAATAAATTCCTAAGCCCCGTAATTACCCCTCCGATACTCTCTGTATCCCGGTTTTACGCCACGTCGAATCTCGATCATCATTGCCATTCTGACAATCCAGTGGCTCATCTTTCACGGCATTACCTCCCGGTTGCTGCAAATGCAGCAGCGTGTCATTGCATTCATCTGCGCCTGCCCTTCCCCTCTTCACGCCAATCGCCACACCGAAAAGCCTCGCACTCGTCTGCTCCTGTTCCCCTAATAACTGCTTCGCCGACAGGAAATCCGCCGGCCTCACAGCTGGTTGATAACCTCCGTCCAATTGGTTGCCCGCGTAGTTCGACAGCAGAGAAAATATATTGTTGCAAAGATTCTTCATCTCCGTCAATTGTTTTGCCAGCTGGACGTTCTCTTTCCTCAATCTATCGTTCTCATCGAGAAGCTCTGCTGCTGGTCCGCTCATTGCTACTACTCTCGATGGCGATGAGTTCGTTGAGATTACCTGTTCCTCTCCGGAATTTGAGGGAGATATTAACGGTTTCGCGGTTGGGATTGCTACCGTCACAGGAGCCGGTGCCGCACCCACTTGCGTGGAAATTTTCCGTCTCTGTATGTCACATAAGAGCTTTTTCTCGCCTCTGCGGAAACAGTCGTTGGAGAATTCCCATCGATCAGGAACCACCTTTCTAAATCCCTGCATGATCAAAACGATATATTTTTTTTTAAAGAAACAAAAAGGAAAGAGGAAAATTGACAAAATAAACAAAAAGTTGGAATAGAGACATACGTAAGTGTTTAATTGACGAACAAAGCTGGAGAAGTTGTTGTGCTTGAAATACTTAGGGAGCAAATCTTTAGCGAAAACCGTAGGATTCCAAACGACGAAACTAGATCCGTCGTCGTTCCAAGAGATCACGTCGTCTATAGTTTGATCATCGACGAGCTGGTACGTCTTAGTCAAAAACGGAGTCGGTAAAGATCTCTGTGATTCCCCGGCTGTCGCATCTCCGTTCTGCTCCCCCTGAGGCGGAGTCATTGCTTAAAACAGAAATCAAACAATTTAATAAAACAGAGATTTGGAGAAAGGTTAGGGTAATTCCGGAAAGTTCGTTGAAGGAAGGGACAGAAGAGAGAGGAGAAATGAAAAGGAAGGAAGGTGAGAAGAAATGAGAGGAGAAAATACGAGAAGCAGCCTTACGTCTCTTCTAGAGGAAAGTGAGAAGCTTCCTCCCTTTTAAAAAGGTTTTACTGCTTGTAAAAGTGAAAATAATTTTTGGCTTTTTCTCTTTGCATGGCAAGGAGCCAAATGCTTGCTGTCAGTACCTTAATACGAAGACGTGTATTGCCCATATCAATCACCTTTGTATTTTCTATATTTATACTATGTATTATGATATATTAATTTATATTTGTACAATTTTTTATTTAATAATAAAAATATTTAAAATAATTTTTTTTTATAAATTTCAGTCAATCACTATCACTCAATGGTGATAAATATTAAGTGTCGATAAATACTGAGTATATATTGAGTGTTGATAGATGTTAAGTAAGTGTGTGTGTGTATATATATATATATATATGTGAAAATTTTAATTTTAAAACTAAATTATTTTGTAACTTATTCATAAGGAATTGAAAATAGTGCACTTTGTATTGACATATATAGTAATTTTAGATATGATTTGTTTAGCTAAAAATGTTTTTTAGAAAACTATTTTTTATATTTTTTTATTTAGTGCATTTGATCAATGAAAAAATTAAATTATTTTTCGAATTCTAACAAACTCTTTTAAATGAAAAATAAATCATATCAAATTATGTATTTATTATTATTTATTATCATATAAATTATTGATCAATCATTTATAAAAAAAATTTTTAATATATTTTTTATATTAAATAATAAATATATAAATATAAATACTTATAATTTAAATTTTATAATAATTTTATAAATTTTAAATATCAAAAAATATGTTACTTAGAAAAACATTTTTTATAAAATATAATTTTAAATAAATTAGTACTGTTTTTCTAAAATATTTTGGTAAAACAAATGGAGCTTACTTGATATTTGTTGAGACTGAATTGTACACACATTCACGTGAAAAAGCAATTTTATTTATGAACATTTAATGGCTATTTCAACGAATATTGATAATGTTTTCCAGGCTAGGAGTGTAATCGGTATACCGTAGCTATCGAAACTGTCACTTTTTACAATACAACATACTATCGATACTGTAGAAATATAATATTGATACCGATACCATTAAAGATCAAATCCATAAAAAATGATACCATTAATATAATGCGGTATTGGCGGTATTCGATACCGATATCGAAATTACAATATATTTTTTAAATCAATAGAAATAATAATTTTTAAATCAATATAAACAATAAATAAAATATCATAATTTAAGTCATAACATAATATTACAAACACATTTTTATTAATAAAACAAATACATTCATCTAAATAAACAAATTTCAATTTTAAAAAATAAAAATAAATTATATCCAAATAAATATATTTTTGTTACTAAACGGTATACCGTTTAAAATTTTCAAAAAATCGATTAATATGGAAAATTTGTGATATCGGTATTTATCAGTATTGATGGTGCGGTTTTAGATACCGCTAAACTTCCACACCTATTTCAGGACCGACATTTCTACTGGTTTGGTTGTATTTGTTTTCACGGTCAAAATAATTTTTTAATGTTTTTTTTTTTGGAGAAAACGTCCATATAACTTTGGCCACAGCTTAAAATCAATGTTTTAAAAATCCAATCGACCTAGTCGATCAAAACCAGAAAATCTAGAAACCAGCTAGAAATCCAGTCTAATTAGAGTCATAAAACCGATCACCTATAAAAACTATGTCATTTTACCTTTTAAGAAAAGCTAATTTGTTCATCAAAACCACGTCTTTTTGCTCTCTCACATTACCCAATTATTGTTTTCTTTTCATCCTCTCTCAAAACTGTTAAACTTAAGCCAAATCACTTGTAAAATGAGACCCAGAACAAGTTCTTATTGATGAGGGCTCAATTTGTAGATGTATCTTCAAATTAAATCGAATAATGAATTTATTGCATGATTAAAGCTTGTTGGCTCTCATTTCGTTTCTTTTCAAGTTCATCATCTAAATCAGCTTATATCTTGCCTTACCATTAAAGATTGTTTGATTGTATGTTTTAATTATTGATTTTTTTTCATTATTATTATTTCATGAGGTGGAGTGCAGTGTAACCTTATAAATAAAATTCATATAAATCTATATTTAGCTTAATTCTTTTGTGGAAATTGTTTTGAAAAAATAATTTATTATATTTGGTATTATGGTTTATGGTTATTTTCTTGATAGGGATAAAAGGTTTTGTTATAATATTAGAATTTAGGTAAATTCAACTTAGTTTTGTGATTGATTTTTTTGGTTATTGTGATTGATTTTATTGGTTATGTGTTATGAATTTATAATAACTAAATTTAGGAATAAATATTTAATAATGAATGTTGTTTTTATAATTTTTATTTCTATTATTTTTAAAAATTTTTAGATTGTTTTACTAAAATATATATAATTATAATGTTAAACTTAGGTTGATTCGGACTAATCGAATCAGTTTGACCACTTGAGCCGGAAATCAATCTTAAAATTGGTTCATTTTCAGGTTCGGTTTTCAAAACATTGCTTAAAGTAATAAATTTTCTAAAGTTTTGTATAAAAACTTTGAACGTAATAGGAAGAAGATTAATAAAAGCGAAATAATAAAATGAAATGTTGATTGTCTTATCTTGTTTGAGAGTTTTAAAAAATAATAGGAGCCCCATTGAGATTGAAGGAATTTAAAATTCATGGATTTGATAAAATTAATAGATTTAAACATAAAATTCATGTATTGTTAAGGGTAATTTCAGAATAAAAAAAATATTATAACAATGTATCATTTATTAAAAATGATGAATTTTAAACTTATTTGCTTTTTAGGGAGAAAAGCGAAAATTCTCGAAATGAAGGATTTTAAAGAAAGATGAATTTTACAAAATTTATGGATTATTGCAATATATTTTGGTTTATCAAACAATAGATTTAACTTAAATTTATGAATTTTATGAAAACCGTCAAACCAAATGATACTATGAAGTTAAAAGAAGTAATAATATTAATATTATTTGAAAGTTTTAAAATGTGAAAGAAAAGTTAGTTAAAAGAACATTAAATTGACAATTATATCCAAAATACAAAATAACACCACATATTATTTAGTAATTATCAAAATACTTCAAAATTATATTTATTTTACAAAATATTTTATTTTTAATTTTTATCCATTAACTTTTTCTCGCATTAAAATTATATTTTTAAATAAAATTAATTATTTACACTTATTTTCATTTTATCTTTTAATTCTCGTTAACTCACTCTCATGCATATCCTTAATTACCTTTATTAAGTACTTTTTTTTCCGACCTTTCTCGTTAATGCAATAAACTCGTCGTTGTTCAATTTGGGCTCTCTCCCATAGCGCACTAGATTGTTTCCTCTTCTATCCCCAGATTCGTCCAGAACAGAACTTTTTTTTTTTTTTCCTGTTTTCAGCTTGAGAATAATAAAATGATCGGTGACATTAAAACAACAAATGGTTATCGTGCTGGAATCTGTGTAATAAGAATATATTACTTATATTTTGAAAGGGTTTTTTAGTTTGGCAGTGGGTAGTTAAGAAAATTTATTATTTTAGGCTCTCTATTTTATCTGATAGATTGTAAATTTAAATTAATATGATGGAGTAAACATCTCCAAAAAAAAAAAAGAGGATGGAACAGCAAGTTTTGAAAATTTTTGTCCATGTTTTGTAATTAACCATCATGGGCTAAAATGCAATTTTACATTTCCTAATTCAAGAAGAATCTTCTAATTAAAAAAAAAATGTATGTTGTGGGAATGGTTTGTTCAACCCTTGCATCAAGATCACCCCCGTCTATTATTAGTGAGGCCAACTTGCGACCTTACTTGCGCATTTGGGGACGATATTTGGTTAGGATTGTGTAGATAAGAAGATGAAAAATTTTGTTAGCTTTCTTGCTTTGGCAATCATCAGGGTAAACACAGTAAACAAAAAATCAAGAGGCCACAACCATGTGATTTGTTAATGCGAATAATATAAAAGCCAAAAATAAACACTTGGAGAAGCATTGTTCTCATCCAAACTAACCCTTTTGGTCCCCCACATAACATAATGATGCCCGAATGGTTGGTATTTTTACGACTATGTTTTTATCTGTTTATCCCGTCCCAAGAAGAGAAAGCAGAGATTATGTAACCAGGAAAACGAAAAAGACCTTTCCTTAAGGATCCAATGATAAGTCATTTTCTTGAGAAAAACCGAAAAATGTTCTGCATAGGAACAACAGTCATGCCATGTTATATGTTTCCTACTCCTTTTCTTCCCCCTTTTTTTTAACCAAAGAATTTACTACATGGTACCATGTAATATGTCAGTTAGGCTTACATAGGATTCTGCGGAGGAACTAGACATAATTTCATCTTCTTGTGGTGGTCCTGATTTCTACTCATTAATGTGAGATAGATATTTCTTACGAAGGAATGAGCCCTCGCTATCTAGGGCCAAGGTCTCCCCCCGCTTCTCCAATAGCAATGCTTTTGTTTCTTGATGTTTCCCCGCCGAACACATAATGGGAAATGAAAGATGAAAACAAAATTATGTAAACGCATACAGACATAAGAAAGCAAAAAGTATCTACACAAGGTACAAATTTGTGAGATTCAGCTTTAATATTTCATACTTGCAGAATAATGCATTTAATATCTAACTTATAATTAACTTGCAAAAGAACAAAATGCATAAGAAGATCCTTGGGGTCTATAATACTGGGAAGCTAAAATAATCTGCCTCCATGATGAATATCTTACAATACAAGCGTCGATTTTCAGTTATTCATTGACTACCAATACTAAATGCTTGAACTATTACCATATTTCTATCAAGTCCAGCTTCCCTAGCAACACACCACAAATTCACATGGGGAAGTAGGAACACCTAGAAACGATTCATTAACTGAAGAAGAAATTTTCTTTTCCATAATCTTACCAAATGACCAAAAAGCTGCTGTCGTTAAAAATTTTCAGGAAAAAATCTCAAACCTGATACACACTTAAATGCAACATCAGCATGAGTTGAAACATTAGATCAAGCAGCCCAAGTATCATAGTGCGCTCACTGATCTTTGGGGACTATATGCATGACATCCATGGAGTAATTACAACGCACAAAGACCTGTATATCATTTGACAGAACTAAGAACATGCCGACAACAGGTATCCTTGCAACGACAATCATGCCCTGACAAAAGAGTCGAGAATCACCAACATTTATTCCATCTTATAAAACAGAACCTCAGAACAAAATCCGTTTTGCTGGTAACTTACTTGCAAATATGAAGCTACGAATAGGCACATCTTACATCATTAAATCAAATTAATGAACTTGATATTAA
>CATIWR010357143.1:0-52173 GCA_949677035.1 Omphalea diandra
TTGGTGGTAGGCTTAATCTTAGGATTTCTCTCATATTTAGTGTGGTAGTAGGTCAACCAATTCTGCAAGCTCTTCTTTTTTGCAACTAAGTTTGCAAGCTTATTTGCATTGTACACAACCTGAGAAATTATATAATTCATCGCTAAATGATAACAACTTAGTTGCAATAAAATTAGAAACCAAAGTTTTGAGGCTTCCAAAAAGTCCTTAAGTTTAAAAATAATTTCACCTATTAATAGTAATTCTATCTTCATGATGAGGTCCCTTCGGTAAAGTTTTGCTTGTTCTATGTGCTACTCTATGTTACCAATCAAATTATCGTACTAACACAGCTTATTAAATATACACACCTGATGAGAAAGATAATAATCAGGATGATTTACGCAAAAGAAATGTTCGACATGCTCAGTGACTGATTCATCAGGATCAGGAGGAACATTCCTGACAAGAACCTGCAAAAAATAAAAGTTACGGTTAATGCAACCAAGATAGATCAAATTAATGATTAATCAAATCATATTGAGTGCAATAAATGCTTTCATAAACATAAATCAAATGTATGCACATGGTATGGGCAATAAAAATGAAATTTATTCCATCAAGTATATAGGATTAACTTTGAATCTAGAATATGAATGAAAAAAATGCAAGCACTTTACTTTTTATGTGAAAAAGGCCTCCAACATGAACCATATCCTATGGGAACATAAGGCGATACCAGAAAGTACATCACCAATGTTGGTAAATGGGCTTTGAACCTCATCTGATGGATTGACCAATAAGACAACATGACTAAGAAACACAAGAGAATTCTTCCTTATTAGTTTGTTCTGTTAATGTGCTAAGAACTTAAAATCAATAGTTTCTGTAACACTTCAATTTCGTTCCCTTCTATCCTCTTTTCTGTTAAAAGTAGGTCTTCCAACTTCATTTCTATGTATCAAATGAATGAGGATGGACAAAGCTATGAAGTGACCATTAAAATCATTGTTGGCATACTAATGTGCAAATAAAATTTAGCATCATAAGTGGAAATTCAAACACAGATTAACTCTAACTGGAGGTTAAAATTAGGTTTGTGATTGTCAGAGTTGGTCCTCCTCAGAAAAAAATGATTCTTGTAAACTATTTATGTTTCTTTCATTTTTTTAAAAAAATATTTTCTGAAGCTATTCATCCCATAAAGAAAAATGACCAAATTTCTCAAAAAAAAAAAAAAAAGAAGCAAAAATAATTTTCCAAGTAGATATCAACCTGAGTGGGATCAGCTATGGTTTACCAAATAGATTCTAGCTAGATACATAGTGTGTGAAAAAGTAAGGATATAAGCAAAAAAGACATAAAAATCCCAGAATGTGAAAAGTTATTTGAAAACTCACTGTGAATTGGTCAGGACGACGGTTTTCAGATGCTAAAAATTGCAACCGCATGTTTGTTACTGTCTTGTACTCTTTGTACATCACGTAGAATGTCCAAAAGGTGAAGAAATATGACATTGTCACATGTGCCCAAAACCTTGAAAGGAGTAAGACAGGATGATATTAGTTGATAGAGTAATGGTGCATGTTTTTGCAAATATAGAAGAACTATAAATTAACTTGGAAAACCAGACTTAATGCTACTCTTAATCATTTGATAATTTTTGCTAGTTTTTAATATAATCTAAATCAAAGTTCACCATGTTCATGATCTTTACTTGAAACCAGCTTAATGAAACCTTAGAGTCTTGATGTTCATTCTCTAATAAAAATTGCATCACTGTTTTATAAGCAAGTTTATAGTTACTTTGGTTCTATAGAATCTCCAAGAATCAAATTTAAACTTCAATCTGAACATTGTAGCAACTAACATCCAGAAGCATTATCAAACTATTCTGCTTAAATTCACAGGTTAAATTTCATCCAAAAACATCCAAAGATAAAAACTCTCTATTGTTATCAACAAATTCTACTTTTCAAATATTCATACCTTGAGGCATGTTCATTTCATAAAATATGCAAGGAATGATTCCCCATACCGACAAATGCAGGTAGACTACCCATCAATATGAAAACTAAAACAGAGGAAAATCAACAGCAGATTATCTCTTACCTTTTGGAACCAGGTGGGATATTTGATATTGACATCTTGTCAATATCACTGAATGTAAGATCCTTGATATGCTCCAATGTCTCCCCAGTCCAATTGACAGGCACCAAAACCACCAAAGCAAGTATAGTTATAGGGACAAATATTTTCAAGCTGCAGATTAGAGTCATCAAATGAGATGATCCAGTCAAGGTGTTAGTGGTTACAAAGGAAAGGAAGGTTAAGGAACAATTTAGTAATCATAATGACTTGGATACAGCTCTTTTCTTTTGTTGCATCTGGCCTATTATTTGATAAATCAATGTGAAAGATGAATATAAAATATTCACAAGCAAAGGCTACATGACAGAATCCCAAAGAAAAACAAAAACAAGCATAGCTTTTGTATACAGAAATTGGACCCTCACAACATGTTCAAGAACCAAGGGTAAGAGAAGGACCACCCCCGCCCGGCGGCGGTGAGGGGGGGTTGTGTGGAAGAACATACCCCATAAGGTATATCCGAATATAGACTACTGAATCAAGACCAGCATGATCAATAAGCTCAGGTTCAGGAATCCTCAAAGCTGCAGGCATCCAATTCAAAAACCTTATGTATGTTGAGCAGTCCAAGTTCACAAATCTGCTTACCATTGCCCTAGAGTGTCTAGGGCTACCTCTCATCCCTTTAAGATACCATTTTGGGAAGTAAACTCTATCGTTAATGGGTTGAATCCGTAATATTGCAAATGCAATTAGAAATGCAATTGCAGATAGAAGATTAATGGCAGCCGAGTAAACAATATCTTGAAGAGTCGCCATTTCTTTCCTTCAAGACTACTGATAACCTACAATTAAGTCAAAAGAAGTGAGAAACAAATTCCAAATTAAGTGGTTTTTGCTAATCAATTAGCAGAAAATTACAAATTCAAAATCATGATAATAACGGTAACAACCACAATTTGAATTTTATATGGATATTGTCAAAACATGACATGATTATAAGACTACATTAACTGAAAATTAAGAAAAGATAAATTCTGTCTATTCATCACCTTCAAAAAAATTGGTTGGATCATTGAAAAGAAAAACAAAATAGAGACCAAAGCTGAAATAACTGTACATTTTGCATGAAGCAAAATAAATGAACAAAGGAAGTTTGTTTTGTTCTTTTTGTTGAAGATTCCAAAGAACCAAACAGAAAATTATGGAGAAGGAAAAGAAAACGGAAGTACCTGAGACAAAATTGAAGGTGCAGAAACAGAGGGAAAAAAGGAATTGAAACATTTAATAATTGGAAAGATTAGGGGTTTTTATGGTTAATTTTGTAAGCTAAGTGTTTGTCATTTTGATATTTGACGAATGAGACAGAGAAATGGGAACAGCAGATAAAAACATTATGGCGGCAATAACCACGGAGCCCGTTGTCCGGCTTGTAACGGTATATGAGAACCACAAGGTGACAAATATTTGAATCTTTTGTTATTATCAATTTCACCTCTTTGTTTTGAGTTTATTTTGCCGGGTCGTTATTTGCTAAGTATTCACTATGCCTAGACAAATAAATTTTAAAATCTAATTCGTTTGATGTAAAAATTAAAAAATAATAACCGATTTGATTGAAGGAGCTTAAATAAACTCAGTGAAACATCAATGCTCGATCACTTGTTAGAAATTAATAATATTTAAAATTTTATATATTTAAAATTCTTTTATTGTTAAAATTATTATTCAAAGAGAGCTATTGTATTTGAAATATTAAAAATTTACATTATTAATTTTTAAAAGTATTTTTATCATTATTTGCTATTTTTTTCTGTTGAAAAAAATCGCTATTTGTTTTTAATTATGTGTATTTGTTGTGCATGCAATTTTACTACTTCATGTTAATTTAATTATGCAGCGATATATATTATATATAAATTAATTTATATTTAAAGTATAATATTAAAAATTAGGATAATTGATTCATTAAATTTAATTATCCTATTACAAAGATTTATGATATTTTTACTTAACTTAAATTTTTAAATTTTAATCTACTAGATTTGATGGACTTAAATTTTCAAATTTTAATTTACTAAATTTAATCGAATCAAGAAAATTGCAATATAACTAGCACTATTTGTTATTAGGTGAATACTCATGTGTTGTTGCAAGAAAAAATATTACATTGTAATTAGTTTAATAATAAAAAATCAAAACATATTGAAAATATAGAAATATATTTAGAATAATTAAAATTTAAAAAATTGATTCAAAACTAATTGAACTGATTAATGATTCGATTTTCAATTTAATCATTTTGATTGATCAATCCAATTTAATTTTCAAAAACTAATTTGTATTTGAGCAAGAATGAAAAAAATTGATATTATTTTTTTTAAAAAAAAGTTAATATTAGAGAAAGTTAATAAAATATTTTTTCATTGATTAATCGTCATTTAAGACACTCAGTTTATCTATTTATTATATTTTATCTAGATATAATCTATTTAAATATATTTATCTTAAATTAAATATATAACTTGCATCATTTAAATATTTTATCAAATACCTTAATGCAAAATCTTAAAAGTTTTAACATTTAGTATTCCTTCAAAATGAAAAAGGTCAATTCTTGGTAATCAGAATACTTTTAATAAATATTAAAATTAATAGTTTAAATATATAAACTTACAATGTTAGATATTCTAGTGAATACCTCAATACAAAAATAATAAATACATAAATTATTTTATTTATCAAGAAAATGAGTAATAAAAACATATTTTAAAGAAATAATCAAAAGTAAACCAATATGTTTTAATAAATTAATGTATAACTTATATCTATTCAATATCCTTATCATACGAAAACAACAAATACATAATTTTTTTTTTGGTTACAAAGGATGGAATAAAACTCAGAGAAACAAACTAACTAGGCACTTGCCTATCCCAAGTAACACCCACTGTATTAGCCCAAAGAATAAATAATGAAACTACTTTAATGAAATAATAATCTCTGATCAAATAATAGATGCTACATAAAATTTTAATTTGTTTACTTGACATTATGAATCTATATCATTAAAATAGAACTTTTTATGTCATAAATTTCAAAATTAGCACATTTATTAAATTAAAGTTTATCTATACTGAATTATATAAATGTTGCTTATATACTATCAAATTACTCAATCTAATATCATTTTTTTATTATTGAATTGTGGTTAAATTTTTAAAAAATATTTGTTAAACTATTTTTTTTTTTTTTAGAGTGTAAAAGCACTATCATCAAATTGTAGTTGTATTTTTTAAAAGATTTAAAACTTTATCATTTTTTGAATCTGAATTTTTTTTAAGTAATTATTTTTAAAATTATTATTATTATTATTATTATTATTAGTATCGTCGTGGTGGTGTAATCGCAATCTCTTAAAAATAGAATGTTTATTGTAACTAAAATTATTTCTTTTTAATTACTAAGTAAATTAAATTTCAAAGAATATATGGATACATACTTTTGAAAATATAATCTTTCCAAAAAGTAATATGCTCATTTCTCTTCTATAATTTTTTTATCTCAAAAAATTTACTTGTACCAAATTCACATCATCTATAATATATATTTTTTAACCTCAAAACCCAATCTTTCCAAACATAATCTTTCAAAAATTTTACTTGTACCAAATTCACATCATAAGATATTTCAAGTAACATGCAATTAGTTTTGGACAAATTTCACCTGGATTCACAAAGCATCAGTGTAACATAATAATAATAATAAGTAACAATAAGTTTCTTAACAAGGTAATCATATGATAAAATGGGTGGGCTAAGTTCAAATTGATCCAAATGCATTGCTAAATTGGCTTTTATAGAAGAATTAAATGTCTGGGCAAAATTCAAACGGGTTAAAATCTCTAATTTGAAAGGTCCACAACCTTCACCCCACTTGGCGTGTTAAATGACAAAAGTGCCTACTTTAAAAAACGTTATCGTTTTGTCCTGGGTCAGAAGTCGGAAGACCCAAGTGAGACAAAGGATTGCAGGAAATAACCAAAATGCAGCCGCCTAATAGTTGGACACTTAATTGCATAGAATTGCACAATCGCCCTCAAAAATTCCTACAGCAATCAGCCTCATGTTATATATTGTTTCTATAGATTCTCACTACCATATGGTTTTGTGTTCGTAAGTAGGACTAAATCATTTTTGTTAAAATATATGAATTAGCAAAACTCTAATACCGTCACGTCAACAAATTACGTACCATCAGAAAAACTTGTTGTCATATAAAACAGTAAGGTTTACACAGAAGGTAGGTATCATCATTTGAATGTTAATTTGGTATTCAATCTATTTTTGGTACACTTGATATGTTTAAAGCAACTTATCCAATGTGATTCCCAATCTTTTTGTGACGAAGATCATCACCTAATACTACTAATAATACTTAATTAGTTAGTGGGTTGGAGTATATATATCTATATCAATATTATTTTATTTTATTTTATTTTATTGTATATTTGAATAGATTAAAAATATCTTTGATTTAAAAAGTTTATTTAAATATAATAATATTTATTGTAATATATTTACTTGTATTTTTTTTAAATTTATTGAAAAATAGCATTTAGAGAGTTTGAATTAAAAGTCCACTTTTGTAACTTCATAATTAATAACAAATTCTTTCATAAATATATATTGAATTATATTTATATCTATATCTATACTATATAAAAGTACGGATGAGAGAGAATACATTATGGATAAAAAAATATATAGTTATTATTTTATTTACAATCTGCCCTTTAATTCTATCATTTGTTAGAAAATTAAGGCTACATATAGATTTCTGAAAAAAAAAAAGAAAGAATATGTATAAGAATTTGAATAATAACAATACATGTAAAATTCTAAAAAAAAAAAAAAGAGATTACATATAGATTTATTAAATTATTTTAAAATTTTGGGAGTCCTGATATGAATTATATTAGTATTTATAAACATTAATTTATTGGTATTGTAATTTAAGCAAATGCAATATTAAAAACATATTTATTTGTAACTTTGTAGTAAATTATAAATGTGCTTGTTTTAGGAACATATGGGCTTGTGCAGTGCTCTAACTCTGGAATATTACAGGAAGGTATATGATGACATCATTGAGCAATACTCATATGGGTATATGATGCAATTAAAGATTTTATTGCATCCGTTGATATATTGAATGATGATAATCTAGTTATATTGTGATTAGACCAATCATATTTTTATGTCTATGCTAATGATGTGTGATGAAATTATGATTTTTATTGCATCTATTAATGTATTAAATAGTGATAAATCTAATGGTGCTGTGATTAGACCAAGCATATTTTTATGTCCATGCTAATGATGTCCCCTTTATATGTGACGACAGTTCTTTCCATGGGATGAAGGTACTTGCGATGTCATAGGGCTTACAATTTTCGACACGATATAGATTTATATAAATTTAAATTTTAGATAAATGATTCGGATTATAAATAGATCAATTTATAAGACAATAAAAATTACAATTAAATGAGTTGATTAGCTTAACTCGAAACAGACTTGTATAAACCCGTTTAATTTATTGCGGAGACCAAATATACATACGCCTAACCCTTTCACATACAGATGCCAACTCACAATGTATAAAAGAGAAACTCAAAAAGCAAAACACACACAACTCTAATACACTATCATCTCTGAGCTCTCTCTCTCTCTCTCTCCCACTCCCACTGCCACCAACAGCCGCTGGCCGTACGACACACAACCCAACCCAGACTAGAAAAACGATTCTCTCACTTTCTCACTCCCACAACCGTCGCATACTACACATCATTCCAGTCCTAGACTTGAAAAACGATTCTTTCACACTCCCATTCTCACAGCTGTCGCACGCTACGCGCCGTCTCTTGCTCTTCCCACAGCCGCAACACCTGTTTTCTTCATCGTCAACCGCACACAGCAGGTTAGTAATTTCTTTATCCCATGTCTAAGAGCTGGATTCTATATTGATTG
This sequence comes from Omphalea diandra, assembly GCA_949677035.1. Lineage (NCBI taxonomy): Eukaryota > Viridiplantae > Streptophyta > Magnoliopsida > Malpighiales > Euphorbiaceae > Omphalea > Omphalea diandra. Next base: position 8,103 of record CATIWR010357143.1, read on the forward strand.
GTTGATTTTGGATTCTATATTGTCGATTATGGATTCTATAGTGTCGGTATTGCAAATTCTGGATTCTATATTGATTGAGTCACCACTTGATTGTGTCGATTCTGGATTCTATATTGTCGATATTGTCAATTCTACATGTCTTAAATTTTATGTCGATGGAGGATTTTTGTCAACTCGATTGAAGCGGCAGAATTTCTTCCTTTATTTTTTTAATTTTCTCTTCTTGAAATCTTAGGATAATTTTGGTACTCTTCAACTCATCCTCCCTGTGATGCCTCAACTGTAAATTTACATGTTCCCTTAATATTTTAGTTATTTATATATTTTAGACAATATTGGCTCTCTGCATTGAAACTATCATTTTCACCTTTCATTTACTGACTTAAAGAAAATAGAACAAAAAATAAAGATTTTAACACCCGGTCCCATTTGAAGATTTGTTGGAAGCAGAAGGTCGCGAATTGGAAGTTAAGACTTAAACGGATCAAACTAGAGTATAATTTAATATTATATATTAGATTAAAAACTTGTATATTATATTCATATATGAATTTAGTAATAAATATGAAACATTTGTAAATAAAGATTTCTAAATGAAAATTTTTATCTATATATAATAATTGAAAAATATAAAATAAATATTTTAATTATTCAAAAAATAATAAATATTTTTATAATAATTTATTACTTTTAAAATTAAAAAATTTGTATTACAAAATTACAATCAACATATTAAAATAAAAAATAAATATTATATTATTATTGATGATAATTTAATAAAATATAATTTTAAAATTTTTAAAAATCAATTTAGAAAAGAAAATTAAAAGATTAACCGGGTCGACCCAGTTCAAGGCAACTCTAGTTTTGAAATTCAACCTGAATAGCCAAGGATTATAAAATTAGACAGAAGAAATTTTTAATGGATCAATTCAAAACTCAAAGTTAATTTAATATATATTTTTAAAATAGAGAGACAAGAAGTAGCATATTAAGTCAAAATCCAGGTCCAGGGTTGTAGTCATTTCCAACTCCTGCGTATTATGTTATATTTTTAGATATCTCCTGAGGTACTGAATAACTAGACTTTTGGAAAAGGCCCTTCAATTTCCATCAATGAAATTACTAATTTTTATTTTATTTAATCAAAGCCGTAGGCTCTCAGTTACAGATTTAGCAAACATAACTCGAATTTATCTTAACTAGCAAGACAGTCCGTGCGATGCTGCAGATTAAATTCATTTAGATTTAAATTTTAATTCTGTTATTATAAAAAACTTTCTAAAATAAGCAATATGCATTATAAAATAAAAATTGTTGTAATGGTAAATAGAAAATATTCAATCAAAGCAATATATTAGGAATATATATACCATGTTTGGTAAAGGAATGCTAAAATTACCAATACAATGACATGAAGTTAGGAGTTGGATCTCCAATTGTAGCCTAATTGATCAATAAAGAAAGGGACGATATGGTTCATGAACATCCTAGTCCACAAACTTTATTTTCTAAGCTGAAGAAGTAGGCACCCAAGAGTATAAATACCAGTTTAGTTGTGTAAATCAAGCACCAAAAGGAAAGCTTCTCCCCGTTTAAGGACAGGCATGTTGCTTAATGTCAAAACAAATAGTTAATAACGGAAATCTTTAAAATTTTTTATTTCATAAGGGTAAAGGTCATATTATATTTTCCACAATTGAAAATATAAAGTTCAAGATCTGCCACTTTAGCATTTGATTATGAATTGACAATTCAAGTCTTAGCTTGTTTATGCCAAGTAATCTGGAACAGGACATCCAAGTCTTACGAATTAGAGGCAACTGGACCCTTGGAAATTGGCACTTCATGTTGAATCCAGCAACCAACAAAATAGCATTGATAACAATGTAAACATTTAAATAACATTACACTAACAGTAAGACAATGTACACAGGTAAACAAAATTAAATTACTGAAAACATGAAAAAATATATTTAAAAATTACATCATCTATACAAAAAATATGAAATTAATTAAAAAAACTGAAAGTGAATCCAACCAATAGACATAAGCCATCAATTCAGATGATAGAATATACATACAAAAAAAGCCAAACACAGAATACCTATACGTAAAATAAATTCCCATCCCCTGCCTTCAATGAATATTAGTCTGCTATGTTAACAACATACAAAAGAGCATAATTTCTCTCCTTATAAAAAAAACAAACGCAGATGAAATCACTGTACTCAATTCTTAACCACAATCAACCTGTTATATGCAGCAAACAGAAGAAGACGCCATTTAAAAAAACAAATCAGTCTTAAAATCTGAGGTGCAACATTATAGTCAAATCATTATATTCATATACAGGATAAAGAAGTAGCAGTAAAAGAGCACAGAGAAGTTAAAGAAGAAAATAGCATAAACATTATATAGATTATATTCATTATACTCAAAATAGCATCGAACTCGAGCTCATAAAGATAATGCATGCAATAACAGAGCATAATGAAGTAGAAGAAGAAAATGGATTATTAAAAACTAATAATAAATCATGAGATTCAATTCAATGAGACATGCAAACATTAAACAACAATCAACAGCGGCCAAGTAAGCAATCAATGCATAGATAGAAAAATTATTCTAATTGAACTCAAAGAACACATCTTGCAATCTACAGAAAAATTAAAGACAAAGAAACCAACAATGGAAAAAAAAAAAAAAAAGGAAAAGCATAAGCAATGTAAATTAGTTCACATGTGCAAATAGAAATTAAAAAAATATTAACAACGAAGAATCATGCTTAGGATTGACTTTTATATTTTTGATTTAAGATTTTACATTATTAGAAATAATTCTAATACTATTGAATCGTATACATTTTAACTCAGTAGTATTCAAGCAATCATCCAACCATAAAGTTATCAATTGTTCTTCCAATCTAAGAAAAAGATTTTTCAGAATCAAAGTTGACAAATCCAAATCCCCTTGACTCATTGGTTGAACTATCTTGCATCACAACTGCATCTACTATCTTACTGAGCTTCTCAAAGCACTTCTTAAACTGGTCCTCAGTTAGATTAGATGATAAACACCCCCTATAAAGTTCTTTTTAGTACTAAAGCAATCATTTTCACTACTAGTACTACTACTCTCATTGAACCAACTATTCTTTTGTTGGTTAAGGAGTTGTTGCTGCTGGTGCTGATGCAATTGGAATTGAAGTTATTCATTTTTGGGTATAGCTTTCTTTACTTCTACCTAAATGGAAAAAAAAAAAAAAAAGCTAATACATGAAAGAACAAAAAAAATATCACAAACCACATAAATCCCCTAGGCATAATTCTACAAATCTCCCAAAAAAAAAAAACTCTACTAATTCATTCATCAATATTTTCAGGAACAAAATCAAAAACTGCTACTTTATAAACCCCCCAAAACTCACATGAACTACCCTCAAAAAGCATAACTACAAAAGAATGAACAATAAAAAAAACCGAGGAAAGGTACAATCTTTCTCTATGGGTTATTGTCATCTCCTTTCTCATGAACTGAACAACATATAAATCGATAAAACCAAGAAACCGTTAAGAACATTCAAAGACTGTTAAAAAAAAAGAGGAGAAACTAATCGTTTTTTCTAGAATTACATGAGAATCTTGAAGTGCTCTATCGGTGAAAGCAGGATCAAATAACCAACCAAACCCAAACCACCTTGGAATTTTGGTGTTCCTGTCTTTTGCAATCAGAGAACCTGATCCAAACAAACAATCATGGTACTGGTAATAGATGGGACTTACTTCAAAATTAATTACGTGTGCTATAATCAATGAGTTTTTGATATAATGATATCGTAATCATATTTCTAAAACAGTACATTTTTCAGTTCCTTCCCTATAGAAACTAAATTCACCAAAAGAAAAAAAATTACTTACATGATGAGAAAACAAATTGAGAATTAAATTATTGAATGACTTCCTATCATTGAATAATGACAAATATAGTATGCTACTGTCAAGAAGTAGAATAAACAAAAATGTAGCAAATCTGCTCAATGGACTTGCATAGATTAATATTTAAAAGCAATACTTACAGTGCGATAGATATGGACTTGAGTGTCTAGCTTTGATCTCCAACTTCGCAAATCCTAAAAATACCAAATAAAATGAAGTCTCCATCATCAAAATATAACCACAGTACTTTTTTTTTTTTAAAAAAAAAGAGCTTTTAAGCCTATTTCAAGCCCTCTGAAGAGATCTTTCGACAGCCGAGGAAAATGATCCTCCTTGAAGATTACATTCGATGCCTCCGTTGAATAAAGCAAGCAAAGTAGCAAGGCAAATTAAACATAAAGAAATCCCTACCCAACCAAAACTCTTGTCCAGATCACTGCTTGTACCCAGAGGATTAATTCCTACAGGAGGGATTGGCTCCCTCCCCTCTCTGTTAAGTGCTGCAAGACTCCCAGGTATTCAACCCACCTTACCATCCCTCTAGTAACTTGTTCAAGATCAAATTTTAAAGAGGAAAAGAATCCAAAAAAATTGTGCTGATAATGATGTCATAGTAAACATACCATAATCCTAATCTTTTCTTGAGTATCTTTAGCACAAAAATCATCGAAGGCAGCCAACTTCTTTATGCAGACTAACCCATATTTAATAAATTCATTAGGCCTCACTACTGACAAATAAAAAACCTGCATTTCAAACCATTCAAATTTCAAAAATAAATTTCCAAAAATAAAGTAATTTATTGTAGTTCGAACTTTATCTTTAACAGTGGCTAACAAAGGTGTATTTTGACTGTGATACCTGTTCCTCGCTCATTAACTGCTGGAGGCTGCCCTTGAATCTCCTATCATTAATTTATATATGTTTAATTAACTTTCTAGCAAACTCATAAGCCAAATTGATGCTATTTTTGTTCTTATCACCATAATTTTTTTCGTTATTGATTATATACAAAAATAAAATATTTACATAAACCAAGTCCACATATAAAAGTTGATTATGAAATGTGAATAAGGAAATCAAATCCTTGCCATAACATTTACCAGTTTATTTCAATCCTAGTTCAACGTATACTATCCTCCAAAGACTTGAGACATATTCATCCAAGCATATTTTTAACATGTATGGATGCATATTTCTTACCTGTCCTTAAGTGATAATTGCCCCATTTATTCCATTGATTACACCTAATTAACATGTTAAAGCACTGAATAAGACAAACGTCAATTCAAGAAACTCAAATAGACTTTGATTACAATTGAGAAATCTATTCATCTCTGAAATAGGTTGAGCTAGAAACTGATAGACATCAACATAACATTTTGACTAAGAAGTCCTTGAAGATCCAAACATTCACGTTATGTCAGAAAACACCATTCCCTGTTCAAGGACAGGATCAGAGGAAAGATGGATGGAGTCGAACCAAACTAATTCAATTACGACAATAAGGAAACTATTAAGTGTTTCAGTTTTCAGAAAACTCATTAAGCAATGATTGATCACCTTATTGAACTGAGGATCGTGTATGATATCAAGGCTTTGTGTGTGCACAATGGTTGGCGGTGTCCCTCGGTTGTAGTGCAAGAACATACCTTTAATTAAATCCTCCACTCCTGCTCATAATAATAACAAAAATCCATAATGAATGAACTCAAAATTAAGAGCTCAGATTGTATTCAAAGAAATAATAAAAGGAAAAATAAAGAAAATTTTTAAAAGATAAATAAAGAAGAGACAGACTCATAAAAGATAAATAAAAAAGAGACAAACTCATGCCTATAATTGGATGATCTTGTTCTACACAAAATGTAATAGTACTAAAACGTTTATTACATACATAACTACTAAGGATACAAAGACTTCATTTTATAGCAGAAACCAAAAAAAAAAAAAAAAGTATGTTGCAACCCCCTTTCTCTCCCCTCCCTCCCGCCCCCCAAATTACTTTCCAGTCGATGCATAAAATATAAAATGTTTTAATAGAGATACTAAGCCCACACTACATAGGACATAATCCAGCTACCAAGTCCAGCAAGGAATCAGAAATCAACCCATGATAAAACAATGTAAATAAGGCTTAGATTCAGTTCTGCAAGCTATAATAGGATATCAAGGAAGCATGTATCTTCAGCCCAGTAATTCATTCTCAACTCCTTAAAATTTTTATTATAATTCGTATATATTGAATTTTTATTATTTTTTAATTGAAATGTTTTTAAATAAAAATAATAAAATAACATTAAGTTATTAACATTATCTATTAAAGAGGTACTTAATAACATAAATCCAAAAAAGTATAAAAGTTAAGGACACATTTAGCCTTTTTTTTTTTTTGAACGTCACTTAAATTTTCACATTACTTTAATTTTGACTATCCAATAATAGAAATTTATTAAATATAACTTAGACATTAATGAAAAGTTATATATATAGAAAAATATAATATAATATATTTTAAAGATTTTAAAATCACAAAATTAATTTTTACTTATTTTGTACTCTTAGTGCTTTTAATTGTGTATAGATAATATTTTTTTTCTAATTTTTTAAAATATTATTTATGAGATTTTTTATCAATTTCCCTTTTTATGATTAAAAGAATTTGAGAACTCAATATTTATAAATTAAAATTCAAGTGCCCAATAACATAATCATGTCAAATTTAGGATCTTGGAATAAATTCTGTTTGTTTTCATATCAAACTAATTTTTTTATTTGCACACTTCTCTCAACGTATCTAATACATGCTAAAAGAACTTAATTGAGTAATAATAATAATAAAACACAATATTCGGAAACTTGACAATATTTTATTGCCAAAATTGAACTTAAAAGCGCAGCCAGGTTGCTGATGAGTGAAATTACTGTGTTTGTATGTAGATGAGGAAATACACTCATATCATCAATAATTCAATAAACAAAATTGTATGATTTGTCAACTTCAATGCTCGAAGTAAAAAAGCCAAATCCAACCAAAACATAAAAATTAAAAGAACAGAAAAGAATGAGTGTCTGGAAAATGAACAGTAAAAAATGTAAAGGGCATAGAATGCATGGCAGTGAAAAATGTTCTTCCCCTGCCAAAGAAAAAATAAATCAATAAATTCCAAAACCCATAGAATCCATATATTCAGCTCTCATTCTGTCTTCTCATTTTTTCCAACAATACTAAACTAGCCCCAATTCAAGGATTAAGTCCTTCATTACTAACCTTTCTTAGTTACCAAATTTCAAACTGATTGATAATCTAACACAATTAAGCAAAAAAATAACTTCTGCATTAGTAATTTCTGCAACCAACATATGTTCTAGAGATGCTAAACCAGTATTATAACTAAAAAGTCGTACTTAGTTCTCTCATTAAAATGAGGCACAACATACTAGAAATATCAGAAGCAAAACCAAAGAAGTTCCAAGACTCAAGCATTAAGCGTTTTCTTGATCCTTTAAAATGCACCACTTGCACAGAGGTAATATAGTGACTTGCAAGTGAAAATTCATGCTTTGGCAAATTAAAGGAATTTTGAATTTCAGTAATTTAATGAACACCCTGAAAAGTTTTTAACTATTATTAGAATATCTTGATGTCCAAGAGCATTCCTCGAAATTGGCTGGCCCCCTGTAGTGGCATCCAATTATATGTAACACATGGTAGAAAAAGCACTAATGCACCATCAATTTCTTCTATAAAAGCTTGTGCTTTGCTAAATCTTCGCAAATCAAAACCAGAGTGAGATTTTATGATCCAGGCAAGAGCTAACTGATTACCAAGCATTTGAGAAGCATTCATGTATTTTGATGTGTAAACTTTTAGAACTTCTTGAAGGAAGATCTTTGCCCTTTAGGCAAATTATACCACAATCAAGTTTCAAAATACATTAGCATTTGAGATTCTTGATTGTAATGAAAGTCTGCGAAAAGGAAAGTAGCAACAGGGAAATATTTTTATCATTCATGGTCCATTTAATCACAAATAAAAAGTGCATATTAGCAAATGTAAAGTATTTAAATAATGTACCTTAAAATTGACTAGGGGTCCCCATCACAACCATAAATCCAAAATTTAAAGGTTGCTTCTTGTTGTTACAGAATGTGGGGGCCAAGTGAAAGTTTGGAAATTTGTGAAAAATGTGTTCTAAATCATCAAACACAGTTGTGTCAGAGTCAGTGAGGATGTAATGACTTATGTGCCCTGGATTCTGCGCAAATTCCTTGAGCATTGTGTTATGAAAAGTCTAGAAATTGAGCAACAAAAGTTAACAATGATCAAATCGAAATTCAACATAGGGGTTTGACAATATAAATGAGAATTAGGATGAAAGGTTGTTTTAAGTGGAAAATAAAACAAAACGCTATAGTAAATCTCATTTCAGGCTTGTTGGTTGGGTGAGAATCCAAACTTCATAAATTTTGGGGCATGATGAAAACAATAGAAAAAAAAAGTTCGTTAAATATTCTTTAAGAAACAAATTAATTAATAAAAAACAAAAATATTCTACATATTTATCAATGTGATGTCTAACAATATAAGATCTGATTCTATGAAGTGTTAACTTGTCTCAAGAGTATTCACCTTGAAATTGAATATGTAGTGACTATTTCTTTGCAGTAAGAGATCAGATGTTGGATTAGTCACAATGATAACACTGCTCCTAGGCATTGTGATCTAAAATGTTATAATTGGAACAAGAAAACAGTTAAGGCAGTAATGGCCCATTAAACACATGTTGATCAAATAGATATTAGAGAAGTACAACCTAGAAAATATGGTAAGCAAATTACTTGAATAAAATTGATGAAGACATTCAAAATGGCAATCGACCTCCTAATCTTAGCGTATGAAACATTACCAATAGTAACCGAATTAGATAGTATAAGACCAGGTTGAAAATTCTATGAAGTGTTGTAAATGGTAAAGAATGTAACAACGGTAATGCTATCTCCAGTGTTTGGTAACGTTAACAGATGAGTTTTGTTGAGTTTTTTGAAGCCTGAGCAAAAAACATACTAGAAATTCAAAAGCTGGGTAGTGTTTCTTAGAAAGGAAAAAGTAAAATAACAAATATATAACATGACAAAATTGGCAATAAAAAAAAAAAAAAAACTAACCTTGGCGTTGCAACCGATTCAGAAGACCTTCGCCAGCAGTAGGGCCAAGAACTAGATGATCAGACTTTTTATTTCATTTCTTCGGTGAACTTTCTATAACTGAGCTTGGATGGAATTCAACATTGGAGGCAAAGAAGAAAAAATTAAGATCACAACGACAAATTAATCTACAAATAAAACACTATTATGATGAGAAAGAGTAGAGAGAGAAGACAACCACCAGAGAATATATGAAAAACGATGAGAATAAGAGAGAAGCAAGGAGGAAATGACGCCATCCACTGCATGATCTCATTATGTTTTTTCTGCTAATTAATCCTATTAGAAAGCTAGCAACAATTGAAATTATATGACTTTTTATTAGATTGCCAAAAATTATGCTATCAATTACAAGTATTTCGGATTTAATCTTGATAAATCAAAAACTTTACTCTCTTGAACGCAATATTATTGAAATTCATTCAACAAATCCGTATCACTCTTTCACACTCTCTCCTTTCCTTTTTAGGATCATAATACAACCCACTAACACCAATTCTTTCTAGGATTTGTTCAAGTGAAAATTGACACTTCAAATTGCAAAAGCACAAGATAGTTTACCTGTCAAACTCAGTTATTGTTGTGAGGAATCATTCAAGAAAGTTTGATAGTTTACCTGTCAAACTCAATTTTTGATGTGAGGAATCATTTAAGAAGAGTTTGGATGAGTCGAATGAAGTGGATTTTCATGTGCAATAACTCTTTCCTTTTATTTCCTCTTTATGCACAAGACCACGACGACAACGATGATGATGATATTGTTGTTGATGTTAAGGGTAAATAGTAGATAAGTAGTAATAGGATCAAAATGAGAAGCATAGAACGAAACGTTTCATTTTCAGTTACTTCTTCGTCCAATTTTCATAAAACATTTCTTTTTGTCCGTCTGAAATATAAGTCATTTCCTTTTTTAATTATTACTTTAATGATTAAATGTCTAAAATATCCTTCATTAATTAATGTAAATATCAACACTAAATTAATTTAGGATAATTACTTTAAATCTCCTGAAATTTATAATATTTAACTCAGTCGTCCCTCATATTTCAAAATTACACTATCAATCTCCTCACGATGCCCCATTAATTGAAACTTATGCGACATCGTTTTCTAAGATAGCTTAAGGAGGAAGAAGCGAAAGACAAAATTGCCCCCGTGCAATTGATTTCAGTTGCATTGTTCATAGCATAATAGTTTTATTGTATTAATATTGATATGGTCAAGTAAGGTATGATAGTTTTTCACCTTCTTCAGTTGCATGTCCATGGAATAAATTCAATTAGCAGTGCAAATAGCTCATGTAAATGAAATTTTCAATTCTATTATTTTCATTTTGTGCGATCCAAAATGTTCATTCATGATAAATTGCATAAATGTCGAGGTAGCATGTATGGCTCAAATAACTACCTTATCTCATCAATTTAGTTGATCAATTTCATAGTTCAATAAAGAAAAAGTACCCCTTTATAAATTTTCTGTTTGGAAAGGTATATGTCGTCTATCTAGCCATGATTCAATCTTTTCAAAGTACTTAACAAGCACAACACCACGAAAACCTTCAGTCAAAATCACCCTATTGTCTGATATGTAAAGCTCCATTCCTTCTAAACTGAACAAAACAAATCAAAACAAAAAAATACATTAGTCCTCATACATGAGGAAGCAAAAAAATAAAAATAAAAGTTAAGGATTTAAGAAGCTTGATGTTATACCTTGTAGAGCTTTTTTCACGTTAAGATATATTAAAACGTTAACATCCCTCCTCATACCTAAAAGACAATAAATTAAGTAAATCACCATTGCTCATTCTTATGAAGGATCTTAACAATTCATCAATTCAATAATCTAATTCCTACAACAAGCATAACAACATTTTGGCAAATGATTTTGACATGCACAATGAATTATTAGAAAAGTAACACAATTTTTCTAAGAATTTATGAATCTTAGGGAAATTTCCTTAGCAGATCTCCTACCTAATTTTGTTTTCCTTTAATATTTCCACACAAGGAATAAGAGTTGTTATTAATCATGAATGCGAAAATCATACTAAATAACAAGATTGCCAAGGTATCTTACCACTAATCACTTCACCATAAGTTGGCAAGCTACATGAGAAGTGAACATGCAATCTTTGCATGCACTTTAGTCCAGACTCCAATAAGGAATCCAAATTCTTATTGGTTCCATGTACGCACTACAATCAAAGGAGAAGAAGAGTAGCTACTAAAACAACAACTTAATATAAGAAATAAAAGGAGGGAAAAAGCAAAAGTGTTATTTTAGAGGACAAAGTTATTGTACAATATTTGTGCTATTCAGTGAGTAGGATAATCATGAGGGGATTGATAGTATAATTTTGAAACGTGAGGACGACTTAATTAGTTAGGGAGTTTACAGTAATTTTTTCGAATTAATTTAATGATGATATTTATGTTAATTAATGAAGATTAATAACTAAAAGGGAAATGACCTATATTTTTTGATGGACAAAAAAAAAAATGTTCTATCAAAAGTGGACAGTGGAATAACTGAAAATGAAATGCTTCTGCATCTCGTTTTGCTCCTACTACTCCACTAATCATCTTCATACTACTGCTACTCGTCTGCTATTTACCCTTAACATCAACAACAATATTATCATTATCTTCGTTGTGGTCTTGTGCAATAAAAGGAAAGGAAAGAGTCACCGCACATGAAAATCCATTTCATTATACTCATCCAAGCTCTTCTTGATTGATTTTTCGCAACAATTATTGAGTTTGATAGGTAAACTACCTTATGCTTTTTCAATTTGAAATATCAATTTTCACTTGAACAAATCCCACAAAGAATTGTTGTTAGCAGGTTGTATTATAATCTGAAAAAGGAAGAGAGTGTGAGAGAGGGATATGGATCTGTTGAATGAATTTGAAGAATCAATAATACTGTATTCGCAAGAGTAAAGTTTTTGAGTTTTTTTGGTGCGTAAAAATCAATCAAAATCAAATTCGAAATACTTGCAGTTGGTAATATAATCTTTGGCTATCTAATAGAAGTCATACTGTTTTAATTGTTGTTGGCTTTCTAATAGGATAAATCAGCAGAAAAAACACGAGATGAGATCATGCAGTGGATTGCGTCGTTTCCTCCTTTGCTTCTCTCTTATTCTCATCATTTTTCATATATTCTCTGGTGATTGTCTCCTCTAACTACTCTAGTACTCATCATAATAGTGTTTTATTACTTGCAAATTAATTTGTTGTTGTGCTTGTAATTTTTTTTTCTTTGCCTCCAGTGATTGAATTCCATCCAAGCTCAGTTATGGAAGTTTTGCCGAAGAAACAAAATAAAAAGTATGATCATCTGGTTCTTGGTCCTGCTGCTGGCCAAGGTCTTCTGAATCGGTTGCAATGCCAAGGTTAGTTTTTATTTGATATTGCCTATTTTGTTATGCAATATATTTGTTCTGTTACTTTTCCTTTCTATGAAACACTACCCAACTTTGTTGTGTTACTTTTCCTTTCTATGAAACACTGCCCATTTTGGTATGTTTTTTTTGCCCAGGTTCCAAAGCTCTCAACAAGACTCATTTAACGTCGCCAAATGCTGGAGATAGAATTACCTTTGTTACATTTTTTACCATTTACAACACTTCATGGGATTCTCAACTTGGCCCTGCACTATCTGATTTGGTTACTGTTGGTAATGTTTCATACACTAAGACTGGGAGGTCGATTGCCATTTTAAATGTTTTTATTAATTTTATTCAGGTAATTTGCTTACCATATTTTCTAGGTTGTAATTCTCTAATATCATTTTGATCAATGTGTTTAATAGGCCATTACTGTATTAACCATTTCCTTGTTCCAATTGCTACATTTTAGATCACAATGCCTAAGAGTAGCGTTATCATTCTGACTGATCCAACGTCTGATCTGTTATTGCAAAGAAATAGAGTCACTCTATATCCAATTTATGGTAAATACTCTCGAGACAAGTTGATGCTTCAAAGAATCAGATCTTACATTGTAAGACAACATCGCATTGATAAATATGTAGAATATTTTTGTTTTTGATTAATTAATCTATTTTTTAAGGCATATTTCATGAACTTTTTTTTTCTTGTTTTCATCATGTCCCAAAATTTATGAAGTTTGGATTCTTGATAAGTTACTAAAATTTTGAGAATTAGATCTTTTTTATGAACTTATATGCTTCAAAGAATGAGATCTTTCTGCCATTAACTTCTATTGCTCAATTTCTATGTAGACTTTTCTAAACACAAGACTTAAGGAACTCGCTCAGAATCCAGGGCATATAAGTCATTACATCTTCACTGACTCTGATATAGCTGTGGTTGATGACTTAGAACACATTTTTCATAAATTCTCAAACTTTCACCTGGCCCTCACATTTCGTAACAATAAGGAGCAACCTTTAAATTCTGGATTTATAGCTGTAAGGGGGACCCGTGAGTCGATTTTAAGGTATATTATTTGCATTTGCTAATATGCACTTTTTTATTTGTGACTAAATGGACTGAATGATAAAAAGATTTTCCTGTTATTGCTTTCCTATTCTCAGACTTTCATTACAACCAGAAATTGCAAATGCTAATGTATTTTGAAACTTGATTGTGGTATAATTTGGCTACAGGGCAAAGATCTTCCTTCAAGAAGTTCTGGAAGTATACACATCAAAGTACATGAATGCTTCTCGAATGCTTGGTGATCAATTAGCTCTCGCTTGGATCATAAAATCTCACCTTGGTTTTGATTTGCGAAGATTTAGCAAAGCACAAGCTTTTATAGAAGAAATTGGTGGTGCATCAGTGCTATTTTTACCATGTTTTAGGTATAATTGGACACCACCAGAGGGGGCTGGCCAATTTCGAGGAATGCCCTTGGATATCAAGGTATTCTAATAATAGCTACAAACTTTTCAGGGTTTTCTTGATAAGTTGCTAAAATTCAGAATTCCTTTGATTTGCCAAAACATGAATTTTCACTTGCAAGGTGCTATATTTCGTCTGTACAGGTGGTGCATTTTAAAGGATCAAGGAAACGTTTAATGCTTGAGTCTTGGAACTTCTTTAGTTCTGTTTCTGACATTTCTGATATGTTGTGCCTCATTTTAATGAGTGGGAGAACTAAGTATGACTTTTGACTTATAATACTGAGTATCTCTGGAACATATGTTGGTTGTAGAAACTGCTGATACAAAAGTTATTTTTTGGCTTAATTGTGTTAGATTATCAATCGATTTGAAATTTGGTAACTAACATTGGTCAGTAACGAAAGACCTTATCCTTGAGTTGGTGTTAGTTTAGTATTGCTGGTGAGAAACTGAGAAGACGACATGGGAACTGGATTTATGGATTTTGTAGGTTATGAAATTTATTGATTTTTTTTTTTTTCTTAGGCAAGGCAACCACATTTTTCACTACCATGCATTCCGATGCCCTCTGCATTTTTATTTTTCATTTTCCAGACACTCATTCTTTTCTGTTCTTTTAATTTTTATGTTTCGATTGGATGACGCTTCATTTAATTCAAGCATTGATAGCAAATCAGACAATTTTGTTTATTGAGTTATCGATGATATGGAGTGTGTTTCCTCTTCTATGCACAAGCACACTAATCTCATTAATGGACAATCTGCCTGCACTTTTAAGTTCAGTTTTGGCAATAAATTATCATCAAGTTTCGGAATTTTGTGTTTATTGTTATTGTTATTTCTCTTCAGTTAAGTTCTTTTAACGAATATTATACAATGAAAAGCGTGTAAATAAAAAAAATAGTTTGATATAAAAAAAAAAACAGAATTTATTTCAAGGACCTCAATCTTAGGTGATTAAGTTATTAGGCACTTTAATTTTAATTTATAAATATTGATTTCTCAAATTCTTTTAATCATATTATTTATGATTTTTTTCATCAATTTCACTTTTTTTTATCATTGAAGTCCCTTAATATGATTAAAAGCACTAAAAGTATAAAAATAAGTAAAAATTAATTTTGTGATTTTAAAATCTATTGTATTATATATTTCTACACCTATTGGTTTAAAAAATTTAAACTTTTGTATGTTTTGACGGTTTTATTCAATTTTTAAATTTTGATAAATTTAGTCAATTTTGTAAAGTTTTTGACAATTATGAGCAATTTAAGATTTTGATTAAAATTAGATAAAATGATCATTAATACATATCATTTATTTAAGATTAAATTTTAAAAATACATCCTTTTTAATTAATTTAGAAAAAATTAATTATTCTTATTAGATTCCTTTAAAATTGAAAAGTTGTGAAAATTATTTAATTTGGATTATTAGAAAATTTTTTATTTGCATATAAGAAATTAAATAATACTACTCGTAAAGAGAAATTTTTTAAAAAATAGAGGTAGCTAGCTAACTGGCTAAGAACATGGATTCACCCCATTCCAATTGGGTAGACTTCAGCTTCCAACTGATACAGTCATGTGATGCTGTGAGACTAGATTGCCTTGTAGCTCAATCTTAAAAGAAGTATTTTGTGGGTCCGTAGCCCAAATCCAAATGCTCCGATTGATGGCTCCTAAACATTCCTTTTAGATCCATCCGAAGCTGTACAATAGATATAACACCTTAGCTAATGTTTTTCAGACGCTCAAATCTTTGCTATTCTTTTAATTTTTATGTTTCAGTTGGATGAGGCTTCATTTAATTCGAGCATTTTGAAGATAACAAATCATACAATTTTGTTTATTGAGTTATTGATGATATGGAGTCTGTTTCCCTCCTCTACATACAAGCACACTAATTTCATTAATGAACAATCTGCCTGCACTTTTAAGTTCAGTTTTGGTAATAAATTATCATCAAGTTTCTGAATTTTGTATTTATTTTTATTGTTATTTCTCTTTACTTAAATTCTTTTAACATATATTAGACACAGTGAGAAGCGTGTAAATAAAAAAAAAATAGTTTGATATGAAAACAAACAGAATTTATTTCAAGGACCTAAATTTTAGGTGATTATGTTATTGGGCACTTGAATTTTAATTTATAAATATTGAGTTCTTGAATTCTTTTAATCAAATTAAGGGACTTCAATGATTAAAAAAAAAATTCATAAATAATATTTTAAAAATAATGAAAAAATATATTATTTATTAACAATTTTCGTAGACCCATTGGTCCAAAAATTTCAAACTTTTGTGATAAATTTAGTCACTTTTGTCAAGTTCTTAACAATTATAATCAATTTGAAATTTTGATCAAAATTAGATGAGATGATCCTTAATATATCATCCATCATTCATCTAAGATTGAATTTTATAAACACATCGTTTTTAATTAGTTCAGAAAATAATTAACTATTCTTATTAGATTCCTTTAAAATCGAAAGGTTGTGAAAATTATTTAATTTGGATTATTAGAAAAATTTTTTAAGAAATTAAATAATACTAATCATAAAGAGAAATTTTTAAAAAATAGAGGTAGCTAGCTAAGTGGCTAAGAACATGGATTCGCCCGATTCCAATGGGGTATCCTTCAGCTTCCAACTAATAAAGTCATGTGATGCTGTGAGAGCAGATTGTCTTGTAGCTCAATTTTAAAAGAAGTGTTTTGTGGGTCTTTATTCCAATCCAAATACCCAGATTAATGGCTCCTATACATTCCTTTTACATCCATCCCAAGCTGTAATGTAGATATAACACCTTAGCTAATGATTTTCCTAATCAAAAGATACAAACACTTTTTTGGAGTCCTAATCTAATCCCATGCATACCCTGCCCTTCACACATATTACTTAGAAAGTTTTTTTCCTATTCTTGATCTTATCAGTAATCCACCCAATTGTGTACATATGCACTCAGAACGTGAAACACATATAGCAAATTGATTAACATATAGTAGAAAAAAAATCAGAAACTTGTAGCATATTCTCATCCATTTTCTTTTTGACACATCAACCACCGTAATATGGGATCAAAAGCTTTTGCTTTAGCAGAGGCTGCCATTCAAATATTTATAAATCATTAACTCTTAATTCTAAAAAGGTCAAAGTAAGATATGTATGCATGTGTAAGAGAGGAAGATAGAAGTTACAACATTCAAATCCATGCCAACTTCTGCCGTATACGATTGCAAAGCAGCAGAATGCTTCCCAAAATAATTTTCTTCAAAGTGACTGATCTTCTCTTGAATTTCTTCCGGAAGCTCAAGGAGCTGAAGCCCCACTTTCCACACACCGTTTTTCGGTCGGTAGTTTTTGACCGATCTTTGAAAGAAGCAAGTAACGTTGATGCAACAGCAATCTCCATTAGAGTTCCTTTATATCGCTGAAATCCTAACAGACAGTTTCCAGCTCTGGTCGATTCAGCTTAGGAATCCCTGAGTTCCATTGAAATCGATGATTAAGTTTACAGTAACATACTAAACAACTATCAGACCAGACAATAAAAGAATGTTTTTAAGACTGCATCAATCAGTAATATGCACAGATGGAAATTTATATTAATTTTATAAATCTCATTGAACTGTAATGTGTTACATAGCACTCAAACTATAATGCATTTGTAGAGAGGACCAATAAATAATATTAAAGCAATCATTACACTATTTTCCTTTGTTTTTTTTAAGAAAATAGTGAGCATACTATTAAATTCATCAAATAATTTTTAGAATCTTTAGTAAATTGATACTTAATCTTCCAATGTCATTAGTTGAGGGGTGCCACAGAATTATTGAGGTACATAACTTGAATGTTGAAACATTCTAGACACGGCAGGGAGGCTATGTTTAGATTATATTTTATAATATAGTATAGAAAATAAATTAAGTGAATAAGTAAAATAAATATAAACAATATGTAACAATTAATATTTATGTAAAATTAATTTTAAATAAAATTTAATAAGATATACCATTCATTGTAGCCGTATTTGGATGTTTTTAATCAGGTAAGTATAATTATAAAAAGCAAATGACAAGATATATATATATATATATATATACCCTATCCAAACTCAACGTTATTTTCTGGGTATGGGTCTACCCGTACCCATTATCGAGTCAGTTTGAGTATTACCCGATTTGATCGGGTAGGGTTTATGGGTAGGATAAAGATTGTCATCGTGGGTAGAAAAGCCATTAGGCGTAAACAGTTTCCAGAACAAGAAACGGCGTCGTTTGGTAAGGAAATTGGGTCAGCGGGCTGGAAAAGACAAAATTACCACCGTGCAACTTATTTGGAATACACTGTTCATCCTGTAAGAACTTTATATATTGTATATAGATAGATATATAGATTTGAACTCCTTTCGAACTTGAAAATAGCTTGGAAAAGTGTAATCATAGTTGAATAAACCATGCAGCCTTTCATCCCCCACAATTGTTTGCCTTTTGCTTCTTAATTGCCTTATAATGCAATCTTTTCTGTCGATTCACTAAAAGAATAAAAATCAAAATCAAAGATGTGGGGGGAAATCTAGCATATATCTATCATCAGGAAGCATCCAAATATTAAAATCAAATTTTATGTTTCTTTTTTCTTAATGTTCACGAATTATCTCCTGTGTGTTCATGCCTAGACGGTAAGGTTTTTGACATTTTTGGAACACTCATTTATTAAAAGGAGGGTGGAAAGTGTGAACAGTATAATCTAATCTTTGGTCCCTTTGTACCTAGTTATATTTGGATGTATTATTCCGGCATATACACATTACGTAACATAGAAGTGCACTGTCTTTCTCCTTTTTCTCTAGCAAAGAATCTATCAAACCCCACTCAACTCAAGTTTTTCTGTTTTTTTTCTTCCATCTGAGCAATGTGTATACACAGTGATACACAGTCTGAAAGGTAATGAATAAAGGGGTAGCTGTGAAAGCTGATAAATGATAATGAGAGAGAATCCTTCCCAAGAAGAGCAAATATGAAATGAGCAATCCAGCAAGAACTGTAATGTGAGGTATCAGACAAAAGTTAAAATGAGACAGTCAACACCAAAATTACTTTTTTTGCCCTGAATTTAGAGTTTGAATCATAACAAAAGGGATATGATTTTCCCCAGTAGAGTCAACCTCAATGATGACCAGTCAATCTCATGTCGTTTTCTATGGTAAGTGAGGAAATTTGGCGTATGGAATTTGTTATGTTATCGGTTATGTCCAGTCTATAATAGTTGCAAGAGGCAATAGATTAGTGATAATAACCAATTTTTGCACAAATTATATGCAATCTCTTTCCTTGATAATCACAATGGACAGCCAGTGGAAACTACAAAATCTGTCCTTTTAATTAATGGGCCTTCCTACTTGAAAATTGGGGACCGAAAAACATGAATTCCAAGTTCACATGGAGCCTCAAGAAATGGTTACATAATCAAGTGTGTTCAACCACTCGGGAAACATAGGGCCAGATCAAGCACCTTACACTAATTATTTATCATCCCTAATAATCAGACATAAAATCTACATGCTTGAATTGTTGCATAGCCAGAGCCCACATATTTTGAAGCCAAATCTCATAAGTTACTTGAACACTAATTATTCAATGTCTTATTTACTATGTATAGTACAAGTAGTATAAATTTTAATTCTATTAAATAACTCTAAATTATAATAAATAAAATTAAATATCAACATTTGCATCAATTAAGCAATATACTTAGCATTTAATACTTCAACAGCTAACTGCGTATATTTGATGGGCATGCCACCTGATTGGAAATTTGTAAAGCAGCAGCATATGAATTGTGCTCCACCGACTCCTTTTTCCTTCCAATGTAGAGTTGGCAGTGCAGTGAATCACTTGTGCTTTCCCTTTCCATTTAATTGGAGAAAAAAAATACCATAAATAAATAGTTCCATCTTCTTTTATTCATTTAAATTGTTTTTTCTAGTTCTCAAAGTTGGCATGAAAATGACCATCTCCTAACCACATCCTGATCTTCATTTTCTCATCCCTTACTGTATATAATATTATCACTTTTATTTGTGATTTAAGCTGCCAGTTTTCAACTCATTAGCATTTTGCATGCAGATTTCAAATACTGTACTGCTAAGTGTTTCACAGCATGACAGATTAATTCAAAAACTAAGTAGAGTTTACTCATAAATGCTTCGATTCCAATCAATAATTTTTTTTTTTATTTTGTGTTAAAAAATTAATAATAATAATGGTGGAGCTCGAACTGCTCTTGCAAATCAAGGCATCCCTGGACCCACGTAACCGCTTCTTGACCTCATGGCAACCCAACACTGACCCTTGTGGTGGGTCTTATGAGGGCGTGGCTTGCAATGAGCAAGGCCATATCGCGAATATTTCTCTTCAGGGGAAGGGTCTTTCCGGCTGGATGCCGCCTGCTGTTGGTGGGCTGAAGAGCTTGACTGGTTTGTACCTGCATTTTAATGCATTGAGCGGAGAGATGCCTAAAGAGATTGCTGAGCTGGGCCAACTGAGTGATTTGTATCTCAATGTAAATAATCTTCAAGGTCAGTTTTTAATTTTTGGTAGCTATTAATATCGCAATGTGTGTTATAGGGTTGTCTACTTTGTTGGAAAAGGTGGAAACTTTCTCATTGAAAAGCATCAAATCTTGTATACAACAGGTTTTTTCATTATCTATTTCGATCTGGGTTTTCTTCTGTTACTTGGGTTCAATAATTTATTGATCTTTTTCTGCTACATTTGATGTTTGACTTTTCTAATTAATCTATTCTTGAACTGGGTATTTCCAAATTTTGAACTGTTTATCCTGGAAAGCCAAAATCTTGACTTATTTTTTGTCCGTCTCTTAATTAATAAACGGGTACCTTCATAATGGAATAAAGCCTTCGCATTTGTTGCAGATTCTAGGTGATTAATTACCAATTATGTTAAAAAAAAAAAAAAAAAAAATTCTTTCTCCTTCTTCATCAGCAGTGGAAGGGTAAGGGGAAAAGTGTTTCTTCCGTATCTGCCTGAATGATTTACGAGAATAGTAGCCTCCATTCTTTTTTTTAATTAGTGTTGGCTCAATCTTTTGAGCTCAGCATGCTGGCAATCTTTGTGTCAACTGTTTCTTTCCTATATCACTGACCAATCTTGTCATCTTTAAGGCTACATGACTGCAGCGAAAGGAGAAGAGGGGAAGGGGGGGGATAGCCTAACCATGAATCACTTCTTTTGCAGTTTTGCAGCTGTGTTCCAATAAGTTTAGTAGGAATATACCGACACAACTAGTATCGCTGAAAATGCTTAGTGTCATTGCTTTGCCATATAATCAGCTAACTAGTGCAACACCTACAAGTTTAGGAGATTTGAAGCCGTTAACAAGGCTCGATTTGAGCTTTAATGGTCTTTTCGGCTCAATTCCAATGGAATTAGCTGATGCTCCTATGCCACAAGTTCTGGACCTCCGTAACAACAGTCTTTCAGACAATGTACTTCCAGGTAATATGCTTTCTCAAACTATAACACTAGCCTTGTATCTGCTTTTCTTTGTTTACGTTGAATAAAATTGAATTGAAATTGATATTTGACATTACTTCTTTTGTTCCTTCGTTGATGAAAATGAAGCTCTGAAGAGGCTGAATAGTGGGTTTAATTATGACAGCAATCCAAACTTACGTGGAGTCGGGTTTCCTAATTTGGAAACACGTACAGCTTCTAGTCCTGTAAACCCAAATAGACCTGAACATTTCAGGATATCCCAGAATCTGCGTACTTGCCTTCTGATTGCAGCCAAACTCACTGTTCAGATTCATCCAAAAACCCACAATATGGTATCATATTTGGTGTAACTGTAGTTTTCATTGTATTAGTCGTCACTGGTCTTTTCACATTTAGCATGGTACCGTCAACAAAAACAGAAGATTGGAAGTGCCTTAGACACTACAGATGGCAGGCTTAGTGATGACCAGGCCAAGGAAGTTCACAGGAAGGCAAACTCTCCACTCATCAGCCTAGAGTACTCTAATGGATGGGATCCTTTGGCCATATGCCAGAACAAAAATGGGCTTTCTCAGGAATTTCTTAAGAGCTTCATGCTCAATTTAGAAGAGGTGGAACGAGGAACGCATTGCTTCTCTGAGGTGAATTAGTTGGCGAAAAGTAATTTCTCAGCCACCTACAAGGGAATCCTAAGAGATAGGTCGGTTGTCATTGTAAAGTGCATCAGCAAAACAAGTTGCAAATCTGATGAGGCTGATTTTTTGAAGGGATTGAACATTCTGACCTCACTGAAACATGAAAATCTGTTGAGGTTGAGAGGCTTTTGCTGCTCAAAAGGAAGGGGGGAATATTTTCTCATTTATGATTTTGTCCCAAATGGAAACCTGTTGCAGTATCTTGATATAGAAGAGGGCAGTGGGAGGGTTCTTGAATTGTCTACCAGAATATCTATCATCAATAGCATTGCCAAAGGTCAGTACATCTGCTTGCCCATTGAAGTTATAATAATTGTCGCTATCTTTATGCCATCATTTTTCTTGAGGATGTTCTTGAGCTTTTATGTTTTCATGCTAAAATTTCAGAATTGTTTTATCATGGATTTTATTTGCTTGTGAAGATCTTAGGTGTATCTGAAAACGACAAAAGATATAGGATAAAGTCGTAGTTAGGATCGCCATAACATATTTCTGAAGATTTGCATGCCCTCAATAAGATCAAAGCCAATACTGTATGCAGTATGCAGTAAGAAGTACATAATCATTTGTTTCTGTGGCAACTGAAGATGTTTTTCTTCCTAAATAGGTATTGGGTATTTTACATGGGAATAAAGGAAATAAACCAGTTCTATTTCACAAGAATATATCAGCAGAGAATGTACTCGTTGACTCTTGGTATAATGCATTGCTTGCAGGCTCCGGCCTGCACAAAATTCTTGCAGATGACATTTTCTTCTACATACTCAAAGCTGGTGCTGCCAATGGATTCCTGGCTCCAAAATACACTGCTACTGGCTGTTTCACTGAAAAGAGTGTTGTTTATGCATTTGGTAAGATAGTGTTGTGGAATAAGCGTAATATTTCACCTAATAAATTTATAGGTGAATAGAGAGTCAAAGATTGTATTGAAAAATCACACTATAGGTTGAGTCTCAGGAAAGATTGAAGAGGTCACAAACGGTCACACTTAAAACCCAATCTTCTTAGACAGAATCACTCTAATAGTAATTTAACAACACAATATATCACCACAATTATACTCTACAAAATAGCTATTAAAAAATAAAGACAAAAATAAGAGCACCAGAATTTAACGAGTTTCGACCAATTATGCCTACGTCGTCGGACACTAACAAAATTATATTTCACTAAAAAAATGACTACAAAGTGAAATATTACAAAGGAGGGAGAAATATTGAAAATTGTATAAGAGATGAGTAGACAATTTTTGGAATTATCAAACTGAAGGAATTAAGGATCTATTTATAAAAAAAAACTTTTTTTCCCTTTTGTTATTTCCCCGATGTGGGATATCAAAATGAGCTAACATAGTCAACAAATCTCCATCTTGACGAATTTCAACACCTTTAATCTCTCCTCAAACAATTTTTGATAGTGTATCCAAATTCAACATTAAACTTTAGCAATATTGATCAAGTCCAAACAAAGTTGAGACTTGACCGCAATGATAACTTTTGTCATCATGTCAGCAGGATTCTCAATTGTATAAATTTTCGGGATTCTAACTCGACCTTATTCTATAATATGTCTTACAAAGTGATATCGAATATCAATGTGTTTCATCCTTGCATGATAAACTTGATTCTTTGTTAACTAGATAGCACTTTAACTATCACAATGTACTTTGGTGTATTTCTGCTCAATTCCCAGTTCACCAAGCAACCCTTAAAGCCAAATTGTTTTCTTTACAACTTCTGTGATTGACATGTACTCTGCTTCTGTAGTAGACAGAGCAACTGTTGACTGTAAAGTAGACTTTCAACTAACTGATGTTTTTGCAAGAGTAAATATATAACCAGTAGTTGATCGACTTTTGTCCAAATTACTAGCATAATCTGAATCACAATATCCAGCTACACACTGACTACTTTCTTGCTCAAATATCAATCCAAAATCCATAGTATTTTTAATGTACCGTAGAATCCATTTCACAGCTTGTCAATGCTCCTTTCCTGGGTCATATACATACCTACTTACAACCCCAACTGCTTGTGAAATATCGGGCTTTGTACAGACCATAATATACATCAAGCTACCAATAGCACTTGCATACAGTACTTTTAACATGTACTCCCATTCTGCATCGTTCTTTAGTGACATAGAGACATTCAGCTTAAAATGAGGAGCAAGCGGAGTACTAACAGGTTTTGCATTTTCATTTATGCCAAAATATTGTAGTATATTTCTCAAATATTGTTTCTTAGTCAAACAAAGCCTTCTCAATTTTGTCTCTAATAATCTCCATGCCAATAATCTTTTTTGCTTCGCCGAAATCCTTTATTTCAAACTCCTTTTTTAACTGAGTCTTCAATTTCTCAATTTTTGTCTAACTCTTTGAAGCTATTAGCATATTATCAACATAAAAAAGAAGATATATGAAGGATCCCTCTTGTAGCTTGCGCAAATACACATAATGATTATATTTGCTCCTAGTGTACTTTTGCTCTATCATAAAAACTTGTCAAATCTTTTGTAACACTATCTCGAAGATTGCTTCAACTCGTACAAAGAATTCTCAAGTTTACATACCAAATTTTCTTTTCTAGCAACCTTGAACTCTTCTGGCTAAGCCATGTAGATTTTCTCTTCCAAGTTTGCATGTAAAAATGCAGTTTTTACATCCAATTGAACTAGTTCTAAATTCAATTGTGCTACCAAAGCCAATAAAATTTTAATGGAGGAATGTTTTACAATTGGAGAAAATACCTCATTATAATCAATTCCCTCCGTCTGAGCATAGCCTTTAGCCACCAATCTTGCTTTGTAGCAAACATCATCTTGGCCAGGAAATCCTTCTTTCTTTGCAAAAACTCATTTGCATCCAATTGTTTTTTTTCCTTTTGGGAGACTAGCAAGTTCCCAAGTCTGATTTGTATGAAGCGATTGTATTTCTTCATACATGGCAATCCTCCACTTTTCTTCTTCTGAACTTTGGACTGCTTCAGCAAAAGTGGTAGGAATGTCATTAGCTATAACTAGAGATGCATGAGGCACTATATCAACATAGTGACCAAGCAATCTTGTCATCTTCTTAAAAGTCACCATATCAGCAAAGCAACTAGACATTCTATGCACCTTCTTTGGCCTTTTAGATGTACTTGGTTCAAGTTACTCAGGAAGTGCTTAAACTCCTTCTTGAGAATCTCCTTCTATCGTAGGATGAGTCTCGACACCTTTTTTATCTACTGGGATTACTATTCTCTCAAACTCTACCTATTTGGAAGTATCATCTAACTACTTAATATCCACCTTTTTCAACATGGTAGATTCATTAAACGTGACATCCCTACTAAAAACTATTTTTTTGTCTCTGAACACCATAGACGATAGTCTTTTATGCTAGAGGTGATCCCATGAACAATGTTTTCTTTGCTCTTATATCCAACTTTAACTCCTTATCATGGTAGTATGCAGTGGAACCAAATATATGTAAGGAATCATAATCTGTAGTAAGTTTTTCAAACCATTTCTCTAATGACATCTTTCCATCAATAGCAATAGATGGTAGGCGATTGATGAGGTGGCACGCATATGTTATAGTTTCAGCCTAAAATTATTTACCCAACCCAACATTGGATAACATACATCGAACTTTCTGTAGTAATGTTCGATTCATGCGTTCTGCCATACCATTTTGTTATGGTGTAGATCTGACAGTGAAGTTCTGACAATGCCTTCATTTTCATAAATTTTCTCAAATGGATTGTTTTTTATATTCTCCACCATTATTTGTTTGGAGACGTTTGATCCTTTTGTCTGTCTGAGTTTCTACCATCTTTTTCCATTTTAGGAAAACTCTTAACACTTCATCATTTATCTTCATTGTGTACATCATACTCTCCGAGAAAAATCATCAACAAAGGTCACATAATAGTGTTTTCCTCCCAAATAACTAGTTTTGGAGGGACCTCAAACATCAAAGTGAACATAATCCAAGATACCTTCAGTATTATGGATTACTATCCAAAATTTGACCCTTGTCTGCTTCCCTTTGATGCAATGCTCACAAAAGTCTAATTTGCAAGTTTGCACTTCTTCCAATAATCCTTGTTTAGCAAGCAAATTCAATGATTTTTCTCCAGTATGCCCCAAGCGCATATGTCATAACTTGGTTGCTTTTGACTCTCGATCATCTATAGAAGTTGTTGCTGCTACTGTCCCTGTAACTGCACTACCCAGATAGTGGTACAAATTGTTGTTCTTTTGAATTCTCTTCAATATCACGCGTGTACCAGAGATAATCTTCATCACTTTATTTTTCACTTTCACCTTGAACCCTTTTAAGTCTAGGATCCCGACAGAGATGAGATTTTTGCTCGATTCTAGTACATAACGAACATCTGTTAAGGTGATGATTGATTCATCCGCATTTATCAAGCGAATTGAATCAATTTCATATGTTGTCAAAGGGATGTTATTTGTTGTGTAAATAACTCCACCATTCTTAAATTCTTTAAAATCAAAGAATCATTCATTGTTGGGACACATATGATAGCTACATGTTGAATCTAGTAGTCATACATCATAAGAACCATTTGATGATATAGCAAGTGAGTAATATGACACTGCATCATCAATCTTAGCAACACTTGAATATGCTACACAAAAAGTCCTTTATTGGATTGCCCTTATTTCTTAGTTTTGGACAATCCTTCTTCCAATGCCCTTTTTCTCGATAAAAGACACACTTATCTTCGTGCAACTCGGGCCTTGACTTGGATCTCCCCCTTCTTTCTCATACTTTGATTCTGCGAATGGCCTCTGATTACCAAAGTTTTGCATCTCCGCTATAATTGACCTTTTTATCCTTCTTCCTTAGTACATAACTGTATAAGGCAGTACATACTTTTTTAAGAGATACAACAGTCTTCCCGTGAAGTAGAGTAGTGTCAAGAAATTCAAACTCCTCGAGAAGTGATCCCAACAACATCAGAGCTAGATCCTTATCTTTAAATGTCTCATCTACATTCACCAGATCAGTAATCAAATGATTAAAACTAGTAACGTGATCATTCATTGTGATACCTGGTACATAAGTGAAGAGAAACAACCTCTTCTTCATGTGAAGCTTATTCTGACTGTTTTTCTTCAAAAATTTTTCTTTTAGTGCTTTCCATAAATTACTTACAGAGATTTCCTTTGAGAATGCATACCCTGTTCTCTAAAAAGACATGATCGAATTGTACTACATGCCAATCGATTGATCGTCTTCTAATCTTTCTCCTCAACATCATTTGATTTCTCATCTACAATGACAATATCTAGACTTTGCTGAAAAAGAGCGTCTAGAACCTCACTTTGCCACATACAGAAATGGTTTGTGTCATCAAAGATTTCCACTGTCAATCTTGAATTTGTCGCGGTAGTTCTTACCCAGATGGGTTGTGATGAAACTGTTGACGTGATAGGTGTGGTTATTTTTGAAGATCTTTTCATTTCGATTACAAAATTCTTCAATAGCCTTCAAAGCAGAATACAACTAACCCAAGGAAATCTTTTCTAATGTAGAAGATCAGATTAAATTGCAACCACAAAGTATACTAAGAGTAACATTTGGTTCAAATACCAATTGTTGTGGAATAAAAATAATATTTCACTACCAAATTCACCTAATAAATTTATAGGCAAATAGAGAGTGAAATATTGTATTGAAAAATCACACTATAGGTTGATTCCCAGGAAAAATTGAAGGGGAGTCACAAATGGTTTCACTTAAAACTCAATCTCCTTATACAGAATCACCCTAATAGTAATTTAACAATACAATATATCACCACAACTATACCATACAAAACAACTATTGAAAAATAAAGACAAAAATAAGAATATCATAATTTAATGAGGTTCGGTCAATTATGCCTATATCCTCGGACACTAACAAAGTTATATTTCACTAAGAAAATGATTACAAAGTGAAATATTACAAAAGAGAGAAAAATATTGAAAATTGCCTAAGAGATAAGTAGACAATTTTTGAGATTATCAAACTAAAAGAATTAAAGCTCTATTTATAAAAAAAAACTTTCTTTTCCTTTTTGTTATTTCCCCAATGTGGAATATCAAAATGAGTCAATATAGTCAACAAATAGTATTGCAAATCCCCAGTGGAAAATGCATCATTAGACCATCAACTTGCCATGCAGTATTATCATGCAAGGTTGACGATTTTCTTGATGCAAATCTTGAGAGAAAATTCTCAGAATCAGAGGCAGCCAAACTTGGAAGACTAGCTTTTTTGTGCACCCACAAATCTCCTAATCTCATACTGACCATGGAAATTGTGTTGCAAGAGCTAAGTGGAATTATTCTCGTGCCTTAAATTTTGTTCCTCACTAGGTAGGGGTGAGCAAAAACTGGAAAGAACCGAAAAAATTGATATAATCGAGTTGATTTGTTTCAGTTTAATCTTTTGATAAAATCAATTCGGTTGGATTTTAATTTTTAAAAAAATTCAGTTTTTGATTCGATTTTTTAGATAAAAAAATCAAATAAATCAAAATTATTAATAAATGAAATCAATTTGAATCGAATCAGATTTAAAATATATATAATTTAATTAAATTACATCGAGTTTTATAAGTTTAATTCGGTTTATAAGCATATGAATTTCAGTTTAATGAATTTGGTTAATTTGATTTTTCAAAATATTTTAATTTGATTTAATTTGAAATATATAAAATTTGATTATTTAATAGTGATAAAAAAAATCCAACCGAGTTAAATCATCTGATCACCTTATCACTGGAAACATTTTTCCTCAATTTTCAAATGAGAAGAGACAAGATTCTCATCCCTGGCTACGAGCTGATATTGAGGCTCGGTTACTAATATATATCTAACTGAATTGTCCTTTCTTGAGGACTGACTTCTCAACGTAGGGTCTACCAATTTAATGACATTTTGCAATACATAACAGAATCCGACATCTGATCGTCTGAAAATTATTGTAGAACCAGAAATGGCCAACCAATAAATGGACAAAATGGTGCTTCTAAAGCGCCAAACAGAGTGAAACTGAACTTTAACCGAAATGGTCCATATGAATTCATGCATCTGTCATATAGAATTTAACTATACAGTCTAGTTTAGCATATGCTGCACCTCTCTAAAAAGCAGGAAACAAATAATAATAATAATAATAATAAAAACAAGAATTTAATGTACTCGAGCCTAACTGAATAGACTTTTAAAAGACTCAAGCTCGAGGCTTAATTAATTTTATTTATTTATACAATTTTCTTGTAAATTTTGTAAATTTAAAAATGGTTCAAATAAACTTAAATAAACTCAATTAGATATAAATTAATTAAATTCAATCGAATAATATTATGAATATGGTTAAACTCAATTGGATCGTAAGCCTCTTGAATTGAATATTTTGATATTTGAATTTAACTAATTTGATTAGTCGAGTAGTTTGAACTCGACTTGATTAATCTCGAGTTGATTTTGAATAGTTTGTGAGTTGTCTCCTGTCATTAGCACCCCTATTTCAAGTATATGATTTAGCATAATTAATTTGTAATTGGATAATATACATTCTATTTGAGTGAAACATCTATTAGATCGAATAAAATTACTATTTTTATTAAAAATTTTATAGTTCATATATATATATATATATATATATATATATATATATATATATATATATATATAATTTGAGAAAATTATTAAATTACTATTTTTTCAGTTTTTTAACTTAAATCATGATTTTAAAAAATATATTATCTCACTCGTCATGGATTATATTTCAATATAACTTTCACCTTTCAATAAAATATATTGATTGCAGTCTAAAAGATGTATTGAGATAAATTTCATAATTATATATATTGATTTTGAAAATTAAGAATTATATATAACAAAATTAAAGTATTTCATCTATTAAAAAATGTTAAATTAAATAAAAAAATATGTACAATACAAGTGCTAAAAAAATAAATCTCTCTCTATATATATTGAAAATACTTACAAATTTGTTGCAATATTTTTACAAAATATAGAGTTTTGTTCTTTTTTTTTTTTTTTTTTTTATTTATATATATATATATATATATATATATATATATATATATATATATATATATATATATATATATATATATATATATGTAACAAGTGCATTGTTTTAGTTATATCATTTAGTACCGCATTTACGTATATTCACTACTTCTCATTGATGCATTTTCCCATTTATTAAATTTAACTAATCTCATTAAAATACTTTAATTTCTTTACCATAAATTTTATTATCTTTACCGTCAAATTCTTAAATAGATTGATGATAGTGGAGTTATAGATAATAAAAACAGAGGAATCAACTAAAAAGAAGCAACTTCACTAAATTACGGGTAAATAATGACATTCATGGGACATGCAAAATCAGCAACTGGAGGAACCATCTGATGGAAATATATTCCACTGTATATTTGTAAACAAAAATGTGCACGTCAGCGTAAAATAAAAATAATAATTAATCATCCCCATCTGTGAAATCGGTTAGCAAATGGACCCCACCACCTCGTCACACATCGAGCTCGAACTGCCATCCACTACCGTCTGATTACTAGAATAATCACCGTCACAACTACAGTCCTCCTGCTCCTCATCATAATCATCGTCGTCGTCTGAAATTCCACCTTCACTTCCACTATTTTCTTCATCGGACGACAGCGGCACAAGCCAACAAGTCCCATGTAAGTGCCCGTTCAAACACACGAAATACTCCAACCCCTCCTCGCGAGACCCAAGCCGCCTAGCCGCGCTCTTCGGCAACAGCCGGGCTGACGTCATACTCCACACGCGAAACCCACAGTACGGACACCTTACTTTGTCCTCTAGCTCCACCTGTCGTCTGATTAAACACGCCCTCGTTTCTGATTTCATAAATCCCCGAAATACCCCTCTGTAAATCCCTAAATCATCCTCATGATTCCCTGTCGGATGCTCGCACGGGTCGCTCACGTACAGCAAATCGCGCCGGCATATCTTGGCCAGGAAGCTCTGACCCGAAGTTTTTGAAAACCGAGAACTTTTGACGAAATGGCCAGGGTTGGGTCGACTCATTGTGAAATCCCGAGTTGACTCGCAACCGCAGCAGTAAAACATGAGTTTCGCCAGCGCCCGCCAGTTGTCCCCGAAGGGAGCATTGGGGACACCGTTTGTCAATGTGGCTAACATGCGCGGTGCGCGATATACACACAGCTCTCGCCATAGCAACCGTTTGGCTATGGCGCGGAGCTTGCGGTTGACGGAGGCCGTGGCGCATAGAGTGTGTAGGTCCCATTTGATGGACTCGAAGACTAGGAGGAGTACGCGTTCGTTGAGCATCCCGGAGTCCGGGACCTGGGTCGGTGGGCTGGTTCTTAACTTCTTGGTCGCGTTCATTATTGGGATTTCGGACAGTTAGATTGAGCTTCAGCTTTCGGGGGTGTGAGGGTGCTAACGCGGTTGTTTATATGGCTGCCATGGGTTTGTGTAGCGCAAGCGTGTCCCCAACCCTAGTGGTAAGTGACATATTTATCTGATACAACATGCTTTTTTTTGTTTTAGATACACGTGTTCATTAATAGTTGGCTGGAGGACTCGGGTTTTTATGTTGAAATTCATCAGGAATTTTGTGGCAGAACACGTGGCCTCACCCGATAAAATGGAGAAATATCTTTTCCGTGGCTCAAAAATATCTCCGGTATTACGTGTCAGCTTTGGGAGGTGTGTTTGGACACTGGTACACCATAAATATCCAAGAACTTTATTTATTTAGTTATTTCATTTTTGCTTTTAAAATATTGATACGCACGTCGTTGCAGACTCGCGGTATGGGACTGGAACAATTGATAACGCAATAGAACATAGCAGAAGTAAATATTACAGCTCGTGCATTTTCACATCCTTTTATTATTTTTTTTTTTTAAAAGATTAACATTTGTTTTCTATAAAATATAATTTTTTTTAGAAAAAATTATCTTCTATAAGTATCAAATGAAGCATGTATTTGGTTGAGTATATATAAACATAAACCAAAAATATCAAAAGCAAATGATGTAAATTAAGAATGTCTTTGTGTTAGGTTTGGAAACTCGCTTTTGTGGGGGGAGTATGACGTGTAAAAACATTTGGCTCGGCAGATGAATGGAGCCAAGGCCTGGGTTGTCAATGTATCATTTGGTGTTACATCGAAATGCGTACCAGACACGATGCCAAATCCCCACTTAGACAGACAGGTACGATCTTTGCGCAATATATATTAGGATTTATTGTTCTTATGCTCTAATGCTTTGCCGCGTGTCCCTCTTCTTACATCTGTTCTACACGTGGCAACATTTGTTCTCTTCACTTTGAGTAAATAATGAAGAGAAGTGGGACTGTCTGCTGTGATTTCCAAGGACACGTGATGCGTGAACATAGCCGCTTAAAAGTGTGTCTGGACACGTGGCGGAGATTTGTTTGATGTCACACAACCTTTATAGGATGTCCTTGTAGGAGAGACTTCTGGTGCTGAATTAAAAATGCATTTTGTCACTTTTAGTATGTTT
The DNA here is from genome assembly GCA_949677035.1 of Omphalea diandra. NCBI lineage: Eukaryota > Viridiplantae > Streptophyta > Magnoliopsida > Malpighiales > Euphorbiaceae > Omphalea > Omphalea diandra. Next base: position 40,926 of record CATIWR010357143.1, read on the forward strand.
GTGGGGGGTCCGGCAATCATCTTGATACACGTTTCCTTGCTCTTTCAGCAGCAGAAGAGGCGATTCCAAACTCAAATTAATTAAGTGCCTAATATATATAATAGATTTAATAATAATTGCTGAATTCGTCACGTTAAAAGTTTTTTTGAGGGATTATTATGATAGTTACTTGAGAAAGATGGAACTTATGAGATCTTAACTGAAGAAAAAAGCTAATGCTTATGTCAGAACAGATGTCTTTTCCATATCCATTGTTGGCATGTATGTGAAGCGTTAAATGGCGTGTAGTATTGGTCATGACTAGTAATAAGACCAGCTCATGTTGACTCGCTCCATAAGGCCAAGCCCTGTTCACCCAGCCTATTACCAATTCCCAGCCCAACATCATCGCTCGACTCAGAAAGAAATGGAACGGATGGAAGTAGATATTTGTCCATAAAAAAGTAGATATGTATAATATGAATCCATTAGTTCTTCTCTATAATCTAACATCCAAATAAGCCTGAGAACAATAGTTATGATAATTCACCAGCTGATTAAAATAATGGTTTGTCCTTTTTTTTTTTTTTTTTTGCAAAATACTTTTATGTAGTAGTTTGGTTATATTGTCCGTATAATTTAATAGCTTTTAATAAAATTTTCAAATAATTTTTTATTCATAAAATCCATATTAAAAATATTTTATAGTCAATTAAAAATGAAATTTTTTTGTATTTTTTTTCAAAATTAACTTTTATCAATAGCAATGTCAAACTCGCTCAGGTTAGCTTATTTATATTGGATTCTATGTGTTATTAAATAATTTTGGATAAATCCCTCTACTTGATCCTTCTTTTTTTTTTTTTGGAAATTTCTCTTTTTTTTATTACGAGTAAAGATTGCATCAATTTTTTTTTTTTAATTTGTTTTAGTTTAGTTCTTATAATAAGTTTCAATCCAGTGCATGATTTTGGTCTTTATTTTCTGTATGGCATATATTGTTGGTGTTTTGACTTACTATAAGGTGTATACTCATAGTAGGGTTTGTGACCTGAGGAATAGATCTGCAAATTGTAAAGAATCTTGTTTAATTTACCCATGCGATAAGTAGAGATTAGGTACATTAATCTCCACCATTTCAATAAAAATTATTAATTGAGGTTTATATTTAGCACGAAACCATTAACTTGTCAAAAATTAAACTAATATTTTATAATAAAAACTCATCTACACTTTAAAAAAAAGGATGGAAATTATTTTAATATAATAAGTCATGTCAATAGATATTTGACAAAATTTAAATCTAATAAATAAATATGGGTTATGTGGTTTTTCCAAGGATAAAGTATATTATATATTCAATTCAATTTCACTGACCAATTGGGCTTCAATCATGGCAGTATACGTTATGATATTAGTTGTCCTGTTGATTCAAATTTAGTTTCACCATTTGGTTAATAATATGGCAAAAATGCATTCTCAATTCCTGCATTTTTCACAATTATGCTATGGAGTTCATTTGTTATAATTTGTATAAACCAAGGGGCTGTTTGGAATCTGCTTTTTGTCCAATTTTTACTTTTTGTTCCTCAGTTTTTAAAACAAAATATATAAATAAAATATTTATTTTTCATTATTTTATTTATTAAAATATAAAAACAGATTTTCACAATTTAGAAAAACCATAAAAAGTGATTTTTTTTTTTTTAGTTTTCTCAACTCATTTTTCAAACTAAACATTTTGAATCTGAAAACAAAAATTAAAAATAAAAAATCAAGATGATTGCAAGGAACCTCTAAATTTTTTCCTATTATTTTTTCGATTAAATATCTTTTTGAAAGATATTAAGAGCATATATCACATGCTCTATGAAAAAATGCATGAATAGGAAAAAAAATATTTTAATCTAAAAAAATACACACAACTCATTCTAAGATTTATAAGTTTAAAATTATTATACTATTAAGTCTTTATACATAGATTATATATGTCGAGTCTTCAAATTTCTTTTTATTATATTAAATATCTTAGAAATAGAAAAAATGCAATCGATCAATTTAAAAATTTGAAGACATTGTTTTTTTTACGATTAAAAATAGTAGGAGTATAAAATAAATAAAATTAATTTTGTGATTCTAATATAATTTTCTTTCTTAGGTAATACAAATTTTCAATAAATTTGATAAATTTCTACCAATTAAATCTATCTTGATCTCATTACTTCAAGACAAAATAAGTAAGGAAAATAAGTAAAAGTGGCACTAAAAGGAAGATTTGTATCACGTACTACTATTAGAATTAATGAAAAAAAAAGAAGAAGAAACAATTAAGTAAGAATTAAGTTTAACATTGTGTTTGGGTATAAATGGATTTTATAATTTTTATGAAATTTATTTACAAATTCACATTTTGTGTATTTGATAAAAATAAAAATTCATTTGAAATTTTATTTCATTAAATTTTTGCAATTGATTATAACTAAACTAAATTATATCAAATTTAATAGAATTTGCAAATGAATTATAAAGTTTTTTCATTATGATAAAAGTGTCTTTAGTTAATTTTTTTCCCGTTTTGTTCTTATCTCTCCCATTTTCTTTTTTCTCTCTACTCTATATATTTCTCTTTCTTTCTTATATTTTTTATATTTCTAAAAATTTTTAAAGAACAAGATAAAAATATGTTTATAAAATAAAATATTTTACTAAAATTTACACTTAAATGAAACACAAAATTTATTTCATTTGATATAAATTATATTTTTACCTTGTAATATGTCAAATATAGAAATTTATTTTCAAGTAAATTATATAAAAAATGAAATATACTTTAAATTAGAATTGAACCAAATACAACATTAAAGAACTAACATATAGTTGAATGAGACATGAATCTTAAAAGATTAATAGAAGTTGATTGCATAGAAAAATATAAAAAAATTAAATTTAGTTGATTTTCTGTTTAGGTTTGGTTTATACTATGTGAATCTTTTTATATTATTTTTAAAGAAAAACTATATATTTCATTAATTGAAAAACTAATACAAAATATGCATACAAGACTTTATACAATTATATATTTTTGTGATAAAATCTAAGATAAATAAAATATATAATTTGAAATCAAAATAGTAAATCACATGTTTACATAGCATTTGACTGGGTCAATCGACAATAAATATACTTCACTTAGTAATAATTTTTTTGTTATTGTTTGATTTTTTATTATTTCTATGTGTCTAATATGATTATCAAAAGTTATAAATTTAAAAAATATCAGATTAAACATCAAAATACATTATTGAGAACATAATAATAAGAACACAAAAATCTATAATAGCATGGGAATATAAAATCTGAAAATGTAAAGAAAAAATAAATGAACAGATCTGAATTTAAAAAAAAGAAGAAAGAAATAAATGAGAGAGCGAAAAGAGGGAGGCTCTAAAATTTGGGTAAGTGAAGGAAAGAGAGATTTTTTTTTTTCCAGTCTTATTATAAAAAAAAGAAAAAAAGCGTTGTTTTTCAGTTGTTTATGCGAATCTTTTATAAAATATGTTGCCTCCGAGGATGTAGAAGACAAGTTCATATTGGGCCCGGGCCACACTGAAAATGGGCAGACACTTTCCAATGGCCCAAAATCTGGTGTTTCGCCTTCCCGCTTCAGATACGAAAAATCAATGCTGCAGTGGAAGTTGGGTAGGTCACGTGTAATTGCAAACACATACGCCACCACCTCATCCTCCCACACCTAGAGCACGTTAGTCCAATCCCCATAACAAATTTTAACCTACACTCCCTAAGCGTACCTTAGCCATCACCAAACCGTCTCATTTGCCTCTCTCTCTTCCACAAACTTCCCAATTAGACTGTTCCAACTCTTTCTTCTCTTCTTTTATCGCTCTGTATTTTCTCTTTCGTGGACAATTAGGGTTTCTGCAGCCTCAGTACTGACTCTCTCTGTGCAGGTGCTGCGGTTCAATGCCTGTGCGCGAATCGCGCCTTGAAAACCCTAGACAGTCCCTGGCTGCTCGATTTTTGCGTATCAGTGGATTGGCATCTTCGCTTCGGTTACCGGAATTTGATTGAAGCGGCGGCCGCGGCGGCATCGATTGGGTGATGGCGCCGAGTAAGAGAAAGGGCGCTGGCAAAGCTGCTGCGGCCGCTGCTGCCCGCCGCCAATGGAAGGTTGGCGATCTTGTTCTTGCAAAAGTGAAAGGCTTTCCTGCTTGGCCTGCCACGGTATGCCTTAGCCTTTTATGTATGTATATCTACGTGTATGGGGATGTGTCTATTCTAATTTTTTTTTCATGTATATAGTTAAATATTGTGAAAATTTTGTGCTAAATAGATTCTCTTTTGAATCAATGGTTTGCTTGGCCTTTTAGGTGGCATGTTAGGGTTTCCTTGGGGTCTTGCAAGAGTTTTTTGCTGTTGTGAAGGTTTAATTTTCTTGTAGAATGGTTTTCTGGTTGCTCTATTGCTGTTTGTAGTGTGAGTATTGTCATGAGCTTTTATGCGCATACTCAAAGTTCAATTATTGTCAAATCTCTAGTCTTTTTGGGGCCTCTGAATGAGTTGTGTTGGCATAGTTTTCTTGGGGCCTCTGAGTGAGTTGTGTTGGTATGAAATTCATATTATTTTGAAAGCTGAATATTTGGGGATTTTGCAGGAAATTAGGGTTTTATGTCAACTGTTTTTAATCCTTAACTGGAAATAGTCCCTTATATTTCAAACAAACTAAGATTTCTAGTCTTCTTCTTTATGTGTTCGTTTTTTTTTTCTATGCCTGTTGCCTAGTATTAATTGCACATATAACATTTAAATTTGGTTGCTGATGGCAGGTAAGTGAGCCGGAGAAGTGGGGATATCCAGCTGATTGGAAGAAAGTACTTGTCTACTTCTTTGGGACCCAACAAATGTGAGTTTTTCTAGTCAATATTTTATAGTTTCCACAAGTTATAATTTTTTTTCCTGCATACTGGTTCACTTATTCATAACACATTGTGTTAGTTGTTGGCAAGTAATCCTTTAAAGTCTGCACCAAATTCTAATATCTGTTCGTTAGAAATTCAAGTAGAAATAGAAAAAAAAGGAAAAGGGGGGGGGGGGGGGTGGGTTCTGATATGGTAAGTGTAGTTGTTGAGAAAAGTTGTGATTATGCTGAAGTGACAAAAACTAATGCTCAGAGTTTAGATCTTGGATTTCCTATTTTGGCTGTCGTTTTATGTGATGGTGATTATTTACAAAAGAATGATTAGTAGTGGTGAATTGATAAAAAATGAATGTTCCTAGTTTAGAACTAGGATTCTAAATCTGGTCTTGGGCTGTATTATGTGCCTGTTTTCACTTTGCTTGCCAACAATCTTAAGAAACTCTATAGACATGTACCTAGAAAAGAATTTCCCCCTTTGATCATGTTATGGTGATTATGTAGTGGTTTATTTTAAAAAACTTGAATGAAAGTTTTGTTGAGTAAGTTTCGCTCTTACCCTATTTGTATGTTAATTGTTTATTTATTTATTCATGGTTTATGTATTTGAATGGGAATGTGGCTGGTGCTTCAAGTAACCTATTAACATTTGTGTCGTGTGATAAGGTTAAGAGAGCTGTCTTTAGGCTGGGGGTTGTAGGGTGTCCGGTTGTCCTTAAAGATAAGCAATTTTAGGTTTCAGTAAACAAATAATTCTTTTTTTTTTTTTTATATAAACTCTAAGGTGCATTTGTTTGAAAAACAAATAGATTTAATTACTTTCCAATAGTTATCTTATGCAGAAAGTATACTTACACTCAGAAATTGGAAAAATAGTTCCTATAGCTTTGTTGGATATTTTGAGCTTTTGCTATATTTATTTTTGGTTTTTGTATTTTAGTGAGACTCTAGCTAGGTGGTTCAAGTAATTTTATACACTGAAAATGAATCCAGTAAGTCAAACAGTGGACCCTTGTCGACATAAAGGAAGCTGTCTTGAAGCCAGAGTTGTGGGATTAACTGGGTGTCTTCAAAGAGTAACAATTTCAGGTTTAAATAAATAAATAAATACTTACCCTCTGCATAATGTCTTAAGGTCCTTTTGCTTGGAAAAAATAGATTCAAATATTCTTCAAAATACATGTCTTTATAATTGAATGGAAAAAGTAATATGTGGAAACTGTAAAAAATAGTACCAATAGTTGAGAATTAATCTTTTTTAAAAGTTGGATTGATAGAAATTTTCTCTACAGAAACATTTTTTTTTCTTTGTTTTCCCCCTTAAAAAGGCAAACCAATTTTCAAACAGACATTTTCTTTTAAAATTGTATGGTAAATGGAAACTTTTTTACAATTAAGTGCTTCCTCATGATTAGTATTTTCAGGAGGAACTCTTTAGATTATAATCTTTTTGCCTTAGTGCACTCAAAGGAAATAGGATAGTGTTTATGAGCTTACTCATTGGAAATTTATATGCTTTTTTTATTTGTTTCTTTTTCCTTTTAAGATAACTACCAAAATTCCTGTAAAATCGTTCCTGAACTTTGAAGAGGGAAACTGTTTCTTCCTGAATAAGCATTCCTCTGCTTGACCCAATTCTGTGTGAATCCTAATTTATTTTGGGTTCAGGTATGTGGATCTTTGTTATCCCTTGTACTTGATGTAAGACTATATTTTTCAGAAATGTCTGAGATGTAAAGTTTTTCTTACTTAATCTCATGCTGTCTTTGACTAACTACTCATTGCCTTCCTTTGTACGACTTTCCTGTCCTGAAATCCTAGATAGGTGCTACTTCTACTTTTCTGGATCTCTTCTTTGACAAATTCATCATGTTTTTTTGGAAAGCATTTAGAGTCAAGTATTTTATCCAACTAAATCTGGGATAGAAAATTTCAAACTGTGTATGAAGAATAGTATATTATATGTTCTTGGGTTTGATGAGTAGATACACATTCTTCTCATGTTGTTTTTGAATGCATAATCTTCAATGAAGGTGTTTTTGTTTCCTGCCTTTGTTTCTGTTTTGAAAACTGATGTTTTGCAGAATGCAAGGCAGACTGTTTTTCCCTTTTCAGTTTTAGGTTATGTTATTACTTTTTTTTGGATGGAAGTGGTATGAATACTGATCTTTTCATTTGTAGTTGAGAATCTCTCTCCATTCAGCTTGAGGGATTTGAAGACTTAAGTTCTGGAATTCTCCTCAAGAGTAGCCTTTTATGTATGAGCTGTTATTAGCTATATCATTTTTGTGTTGCAATTGATTTGTAAATATGATTCAAAGTCTTAAGCATTAAGGATTATGTTGCATATCTATACTATTAAGTAAAAGAAAAAATGAGGATAAGGGGTTGTTTGTGGGAGATTTTAAAGCAACCAAAAAAGACATAATAAAATTGTCATGGAAAAAAAAGGATTAGCGCTTTAGTTTCATTGGACGGAAAAAAAACTGAATCGTTTAGGTGTAAAAGTAGGAATTCTATGTATATTTTATGTGGACATATTCTACATCCTTTTTTTTTTTTTTGAAAAAAAAAAACTTTTGAAGTAGAACAAGTACACATGTAAGTAAAAATTAAACAAATATTCCTAAAGCTAATTGATTTGCTGAGATTGCTAAGTAAAGTCTTTTTTTCTTAGTCCAATCCTATCATAACTGAAATTTTTTTTTAAAAAAAAAAAAGCTAAAAAGGATAGTCGTTGAATTCTCTCCATGCCTCTCACTGATTTCTTTTTCCTTTTTTAATAGTTAGTAAAGAACTAAGTAATAAATCTTTTATAGGGATTCCTAACACACGCACAAAAAGAAATCCCCAGCCTACCTGAAATCTTAATTATCCACAAAACTTGGATTCATTTAAGACTTTCTTTTATCAATTTATATATTAGCTATTTATAATTTTCAAAGGTGAAAAGAATCATTCTTGACTAAATTTGATGATGTTGAAGTTGAGATAGAGGATGCAAAGTATTTCACCAGCGATGGCTCATTATTGCTAGCAAGGGAAAATCTGTGGGCTTTGAGCATGTACCAATATGGTTATGCAGAACAAATGTTTGTCTTTCAACAAAATTAATTTAGAACCAGAACATATGCTTGTACCCACATGTGACCATATTTTAACATGATGGTTAGACACGAACTAAGATGTCTTTGTTTTGGGATCATTTAAGGTTATTTTTTCCCTCGATCTTTGCTTTATAATACTGATATAACATGGTAGAAAGTTTTCTTTGAAAATCTGGACAAAGAAAATAAAAGCCTAATATGAGGAAAGCCTAGGTTTTAATAGGTTTTATCAGGCTGAAGCAGTAGCCTATGGAACCGGTTTAATTTTAATTTCAGATTGTCTAAGAACCAATTGCAATTGAAATAATTCTTTTAGACATTTTAAACGGTTATAGGAGTATTATGAGTTTGATTCTGCTATGGTACATTTTGTTGCTTCTTTGCATGAGTTTTTTAGACACTTTAACTGGTTATAGGAGGATCCTGTTGGTGTAATTTGATTTTCCCACCCAGTTTATTTTCTTCTTCTTGATGTTGTTTCTGCTGTGTGCTGTCTTTTGCCTTTATATGTTAGTGCAGGAAGCATATGAATATGTTCTGGAAACAAAGTTGTCTTGTTGTCCATATAGCATCAGATATACAAACACCTTTATATTTGATGAAATAAGTAACTCTGCTTTGTGAAAATTCTGTTACTGCCATTATCTATCATAAAAGTTAGTTGAGGCTGGTTCTTTTTTATTTTATTTTATTTTGGAATGACAAATTCACTGTTCATATTGTTAATTCATTTTATAGAACTTGAAAATTGCAATTTAAGTGTATTTTTTTAAATGAATATTATTGGCATTTGAGGAAAGTCCTGTGTACAGATAAAGGATTGGTTGGTAAACTACTTGTGATGTTTACAAGAGCCAAAACAATTCAATTGACAATTCCTTTAGGCCCTTTTGGGAAGAAATCATGTGAAAAATAATTCACTTTAGTAATAGAACTCTTTTGTTTGGAATAAATCTTAAATTGATAGAATTATTTATAAAATTCTTTAGTCTTCTCATCAAATCATTTCTTTTTTAAAATGAATGAATTGAATTCTTTTAAATATAGTCTTTCCAAATATGAAAATTATTAAAGTGGAATTCAATTCATTTGAATTCTTTCAAAATCTAAGTTTCCAGACAAGGTCTTAGGAAGATGCATAAATGCTGATCTATTGCGCATTAATATTGAGTAATGATTAATGTTATTATGTTGATGCAAGTCTTTATTTTACAAGTGATTCTTTTGGATAATTGACATACTGAATTTGATGGACTTTTTATTTGGTGCAAGGATTCCTTGGTTACAAGGTATGTTTAGGATATTGCGTGCCACAATTTTAGTTGTAGCTTCTCTTGTTTGGAACTGAATTCTTTTGGTTTCTTCTTGGGGACCTTATGTACCTATACTGATATATTGAAAGAGTTATCTTAAAATATCTGTTTGCAATCTCTCAGGCATCATCAAAGTGATGATAAAGTTATTTCATTTTTTTTAATGAGACTGTTATGCTATGGTAGATTTTAATTCTTTCCTGGATATATATATATATATTTTTACTTTTGCATAGCTTCTTGGTTTGTCCAGGTTTCATGTGATTTATCTCCTAGAGCATGCCTTTTCTTTCTCTCTTTTTTTTTTTTGGGATACTGTGTTCTGTTTTAAGTTTCCACCATAGCAGAGGTACTCTTTGTATGGTGAAGCGCAGTACAGCAAATGGAATAGAATGTCTGAGAAAATACATATATTACTCACAAGTTGTTTACTTAACTGTAGTCTCTATGTCAGTGTCATTTGTTTGTTTGGAATGAGAGGCCAGGAATGGGATTCAAGATTTTAGTCTTATTTCTTTGATAATGCAAAAAACAAAAAGTCTTCTTTTACCTTATTTTCATACCTATCTATTCTGTTCCCAATGGAACCCTTACTCCCTTGTTACTAATAATTTGTTCCTATTGTGTGGATAATAAAAATTTATTGAAAAGAAGCAGGAGAAGTCAATTGTTATTTTATTGATGCATTGCTTTTATGCTATAGATGCTGGACATAGTACGATTTATATGTTAAACATGTACAATTTTAAAACATGTTTGTCTGCTAGTGAACAGGCATAAGTTGAGTGTTGCTTTAACTGCATGGTGTCTTCCCTTCCATAAATATAATGCACTATATTAGTTAAGTGTTGTTACTTCAAAGAAATGGGTTTATGCATGATGTGCTTTGGACTATGAGTTTGTATTTCTAATGGTCTGCATATTCACTTCATTTTTTTTAGCTATCTTGATGGGATTGCTTGGGCTTTAATTTTGCCATATTTGGACGGTTATTTGTGCAGAGCCTTCTGCAACCCTGCTGATGTTGAAGCATTTACTGAAGAGAAGAAACAATCTCTTTTGACCAAGCGTCAAGGAAAGGGTGCAGATTTTGTTCGTGCAGTACAGGAGATTATTGAAAGTTTTGAGAAGTCTAAGAAACAGGACCAAGTTGATGATCATAATTCTGGTGCTGGGGATACTTTTGCTAATGATGGGAATTCAATGGAATCATCAGCTAACCTTGAGCTTAAGAATCGGACTGAAATCTCTGAAGCAACTGTTTCAGGTAGAAATGAACCTAATCTTGCAATTATTGCAGCTCCAGATGCAGGAAAAGTTAATCCTTTGCATGGTAAAGAGGCTTCAATGGAGCAACCAATTGATAATGTTGTGGTCACATCAAAATCTGTTATAACTACTTACACTTCAAGAAAAAGATCTGGAGGTTTACGGTCTAGAAAACGTGCTACAGAGAAAAAGGATTCATTTGTTGAAAGGTCTAGAAGCTTGTCACAGTTGGAATCCTCTAGATTTCAGAACTTAATGATGCCGTCTAATGATGATAACAAGAGTGCAGGTGAAGCATCAACTGAAGTAATCCTGGACAGGTCCTTGCGAAGGAACAAGCATATTAGGAGATCACCAGATGGCTCAGAATGGGATGATGTGAATTCTTCTGCATTTGTTTCAAATGGAAGTGTTGAAGATAATGGCTCTGAAATAGTAACACTAGATTCTGATTCTTTGAGTCTGAATGAGGGCAGCACTGTAGATAGTGCTTGTAAACCTGAGCACTCTGAAACTGTTGTCGAGTGTTTGGAAGGAGATGTTGAGTTGAGCAAAGGGCTTGATTTTCAAATAAAGGCGGTAGTCATAAGGAAGAAAAGGAAACCAAACAGAAAAAGAGTGACTAATGAAGCATCTGACCCACGTGC